>KK112167.1:602977-667565 GCA_000611955.2 Stegodyphus mimosarum
AATGTCAGCACAGCTTTCCACACGATGTGAATGTGTGTATTTACGTATGCATAAAATAGTCTGAAGTCTAGAATCTTCTCGTCTACTGACGGTTACCTTATGCATACGCTGCCGGAAGCTATGATTAACTTATCAAAATCTCTATTTAAGTAATGATTTAGATTTACGCAAATTTATCTCAATGTGGTCCTGATCTGATATGTGCTCCCATTACAGCATAAACGCTGGCAGCCAAGTTCTGTGATTACAGCTTCGGTTAACATAATTCCTTTCTGAAAATCCATATTGACATGGTCTAGTTTTCGATATCATAAACGTATAAGTTTTGGGTTTAAAATATATTCCAAATTAAGGTGTTCTAAGTTAAGTTTATTACTGGAGACATTTTATATTTTGAAATATACTGAAAGAAATTCCTTGAACGTTTTTAGTGCAGCAAATCAAAAACTGAATACCCAGCAAGCAAAAATATTTCTTGATTTAAAGTCAAATATTTTTGAATTGATAAGTTGTATTTTGCTGGGGGGAATATGCGCTAGATTTACCCTCTTTCATGCCTTTTAAGCAAACGCAAACGCCAGTATACCGAAGAGAAAGATAATGACAATTTCGTTAACTTTTAACTATTAAATATTTAGTTTTTTCATCGTTCTATTTCTTCTTGACTACCAACACACAAGTTTATGAAAATCTCAGCTGCACGAAAGCAAAGTACTACGGTTTTTCAAATGGAATTGATGCCGAATTCTAGAAAGATTATTCTCTGTTGGCAAAAAATGCAGATTGCTAGTGGAATGTCTTCCTGTGTGCATCCTACTGGGTTGTTGTGAACCTGTTTCTTTTCGGATTGTTGTGAATCTGATTGCGAATCTTTGTTTTAGGGGTAAATGGAAAGAAGTCCTTCAGGTATCTAATTGGCCATTTGTTGTGAACACTAACTGAGAAGTATTAATGGCATTAAGCCAGCGTTAGTGATATTTATTAAGTGAAATACACGAGTTTAGTGCTGTATATTAAAATCATCCATAAACAGCGGTTCAAATAAACTTTCAGTTATTGTTAAGTTAATTGATACTTATATTGCTAAGATAGGCCGTTATGCTAGATTAAAAGATACGTGCTTCGAATCCTCGCGAGGACACAGCTAATTTATCATCTTTCCTGAAATTGAAAAATCTTAATAATCTCTTTAATTGCCCGGATCTAAAATTTGGTCGATGATAATTCGTCAGCACAGGGGTCTGATAGATAGGGAAGGTGTCATACTTTGTCCCAGTCGTTCTTTTTAACCCTTTCGAGACTAGCGGGACAATACGTCCTAAGACAGTTCAGTTTTAGTCTTGAAAGTGTTAAACGTGAGAAAATATAAGAAATTATTGACCTTTTCATGCTTCTCTCAGGGTGTAACTGGCAGCACGTTCAGCTAGCAAATGGAAGATCCTTTTTTGAATATCGATGAAAGCTTAAGTGATTGATTGTAGAGACGTTAGGTTATTTGGAAGCAGGAGATGTGAAAAATGAGCAATGCCCTCGCCGAGACTCGAACCACGGACCTCTCGAATACGCCCCGAGCGTGCTGACCACTACACCACGAAGGCATGCAAAGAAGGAGGGAGAAATACCTTATATTGTCACCTTTCCTGGCTTTGAAAAGTCTAAATTACGGTTATAGGCTGACTCGGAGTAAAGTAAAATTTGGTTGTCCTTTTTCGCTTGGGTTATGAGGTTATTAGCTATGTGAGCAATATTTTAGGTCTTTAGTTAAAAGTAAAGTTCATAATAAAATATTCTTTCAACTGGATGCACGATAATGCTGCCTTTACAAAATGTTGCGCTGATGCCGTTATTCTCGACCTGTTAACCATTCTAATGTAGCTCTAGCATACTAAAAACGGTGTTTCTTAGTGAGAGATTCTTATTTAAGAGGTGCGCAGTGGCTATGTTACGTAAAGCTTCAGGACTGCAATTACAACAGTGGGTTAGCGTACGTAAGCTACTTTGTAAAATTGATCTGATTAAATATTGCCTTTTGTCAGGGAAAAAAACCTTTCTATACTATTTTAAATTTTAAATCAATTTTCTTTTACATCGAATCTTAGTTTCATCTCACAAAACTCCAGTATACTGCAGAACACCCTGGAAAACGCTGCTTTGAAGACTTCTCAAAGCGTTATGATAAATGAATTTAATTTTAAACTATCTATTTATCTGGCTGCACACGTATAATTTCAAAGGAGAGTTATCGATTTATACTTAACTGTTAAACTCAATTTGCAAGTTTAATAATTTGAAACTAACTTGCCGATTGATAGATAGAGTAAAAATGCATTTATTTTAAAGCATAACTCAATGGAATATCGATTTTCTAGGAATTCAATAAATATGTGCTTTTCGTTCCTGAAATCCTAACTTTACCCATAATTAAGGTTACTATATCTTAAGAAAGCTAACCCAGAATATTTCACGAAAAAGTAATTTGAATGTTAGAAACATCAAGGAATTGTAAAGTTTTAAAATCTTATTTCTCATGGGTATTCTCAGGGGCGGGGGAAAATGGGAATCGAGGAAGAAATTGGTTTTTGTCCTGATGAATGCCTGGGGAATCGAGGAAGAAATGGGTTTTTGTACTGATGAATGCATAAATGTGTTTTTTAATAATGATACAATGCTATATAGTCTATTGCCGACTTGTTCTTTCAGCCCAAATAATAAAGAATAGTATATTAATGTTACTATTTTCTGTCAGTGCTATCCAACCGGCATAATGATTAGCGTCGCTGACTGCTGTGCCGAAGGGCCCAGGTTCAAATCCCGGAGAAGGCATGGATGTTTGTAAATGTATAGTGTCGGTGAGGCATGAGGGCACTCTAACTATGCGGCGAGGCGCAAGTCCTGTTGTCTGGTTTGGTGGAAAGGGAGAGAAGTGAGAGACCCTCTGACTTGTCTTCCCCGGGTTGCTCTCTATCAAAATTAGGGGCAGAACTGAGCCAATTCGCACTGTCACCCGTTAGGTGCTCAAAGCTGTTGCCAACGACAGGCGTAATCTTGCGCTCCTTACCACGAGGAATTTCGTGGGCTTGGGCTGACTATACATCAGACAAGTGAGCATAAGCAACAATAACATTTTCTGTCAGTATTCGCTTCCTGTCTCCTAAATGTTCCAGGGAAGCTTAAATCACTTTGAACTCAACTTTCAGCTTGAAGTCGTCGTATTCCTGTTCTTGCTAGTCGCGTCAAAATACCGAAGCTTATTTTTATCAGTCATCAACAGTATTGTCATTACAGTCCTTAGATGTAGAAAAAATGCAAATGTAATAAAGATTGAGAGTAAGATAAATAGCAAAACTCCAGCTTTTGCAACAGTCCTTATGTCTCCATTTTAATTTAACTATTTCCCCTTTCTGTCTTAAAAATAGTAACGGCTTATATTAAATCGCTCTAAACTGCGTTATTCTTAAATTATTCCATGTCTTATGATTTTTATATAATTCTAATGACACAAACTCTTACATAGTTTTCAGCCAATAATGATTTCAAGTGATTTCATATTTGGGAAGCGAAACTTTTAACAACCAATACCGAAACTTTTTATTAGCCTTTGGAAAAATTCTCAAGCGAATCGAATCACTTTAGAATCAACTTCTTAAACATGTAGCATTCCTATTCTTGTTTACTATCTCCGCGTACATGTCTCCGCGTACTTCTTTCTTTCATCCACATCATTTTAAGTAATAATAATAATAATAATAATAATAATAATAATAATAATAGTTAATAACAACAACAACAACAAATACTTAAAATTGCTCAGTTACAGTGATAAGTTGTAGAACAGACAAAAATGTGACTACGATGTGCGTGCAGATTTCACCTTTTACGATTAATATTAAAAATATGGTTCTCAAACATGAAAAAAGATGTATGAAATCGGCCACCACGGCTATTAATATTTTTTATATGCAGGATCTATCCTTATTTTCCCCTGTCATGCTCTAAGTTCCGTTGCGACATCAATTTCTAAATCATCACATAATTCAGATCGTTTGAAAAATACAGTTACAAGCTTTTTTCCTCTTCGTACTATTTGCCGCAAATATAATTTATTGTTATTTTCAGAGCCTGGCAAAATGTTATTTGTTGGGTGTTTTCATTTAGCGCAGCATAAAAGTTATTATTTATATTTAAAATTCTAACGTTTCTTATTATGGAAAACTGAGTAATTTAAGAACAAAATGCACATATCTTTCAACAATATTAATCCTACTTCTACATGAGTATAATTTAAGGCCATATATTGTGTACTAAAATATCAAACTTTTATTGCTTAATGTTTGTTAGTTCTGGAAATTGTTAATGATAATTATAGTAATAGTAATAATAATGCAAATTATAATGATAATAATAACAGTGATAGTTAGTAATAATAAAATATTTAAAATTGCTCAACTACAATGATATGTCGCACTGCTATAATATTGCTACGAAATATCCAGGCGCGATGGGATAGCTTCTCCGCAAAGCAGGTTTAGAGTTGCCAGAAAATGGCAAAGGAAGGCAAGGTTGCCACATTTCGCAAGAAATCGCCCATTTGGCGACAAAATTGGCGATATGCCATAGACGGATAGGGAACCTTCTGAAACGAATTCTTATCGGTTTGGGCCAGAATGTTCTCAAACGCAAGCCAAAAGCTATATAAACACTGCTGGTACGCGGAGAATGAGTGCCTAGTCAGTCGAGTTAGTTAATAGTCAATGAGCGAGTGTCTCGCGGTCTAGTGCCGAGCTGGTCGTCGAGGGCATCGAGAAAATCTCTTAGTGTATCGCGAGTTAGTGCATCGCCGAGTTTTATCTTAGAGTGTGTTGAGCTCCGAGAACAACCGAACCGAGTCGGGAGCTGTATTCTAGTGTATCATCGAGCGCATCGCGAGTTGTAGCGTGGAGAGTCTCGAGAGTACGTAGAGTTCCGAGAAAAGACCGAGCAGAATCGGGAGCTGTACTCTGGTGTTTTGCCGTGAAGCTGTCTCCACCGTTATAGCCTGATAGCCTGAAGACTGTGTCGCTGATTGTTTCAGCGTGTTTATAGTAGTTCTTCGACGACTGTAAACATGCTTTTGGAGCTGTCTTGAAAAGTACTGGCCGATAAAGTGTGTTTCGATACTTCATCAAGTGTCGTCGTCGTTATTCACTTCAAATCTACGAACCCCTTAACGTACGTGCGAAGAAGAGAAGAAAAAATACGTAGCAATATTATTCTTGACGTAACGTTATTCAACCGTATGGAAAAAGTGGAAAGACTGATATATATTTCTAATATAAAAAACTATTTCAATGCAAAAAACGTATTTGATTGTCAATAAAAGATCCTCTTCTGAAATAATCATTATTTTGAATAATGAAGCAATAATTTGCAGCTTTATGTGAATACCACAAAAATTCGCTTAATGATAACAACATTGTAATTGAAATATATGAATAATTCGATGGAATAATTGTATCGGAAACGCCTAAAGAAACCTACTGTCATCGATTAAGCTGTTGTTTTATTTTTATTTTGTGTTTCAGCAAAGTAAATTCCTTAAAATGTTAAGTCTTAGGCATTAAAGGGCTCTTACCTAATGCTATTTTGCGCGCTATTTAGAAATCCGAAAACAACACATCCTGCATCTTTAAAACGTTTTTTAAGAAAGTTAATTAAGATTTTTTTAATTAAATGAAAAGTCACGAAGTAATTACTTTTCAAGCATTTCTAATTAAAACGATTGCGCTAACACGGGTTGTTTCGAAGATCTGTAACTTTAGGTAATGTTTAAGCATTTCGGGAAGCCTATTACGAGCAGTTTTTTTTAATTGATCTGCTAATTACAAATCATTTAAAGTCTAATAAAATTATTATTTTTTTTTTATTTTGAAATGCCGAATTTTCCCCACCTCTCCAAATAATTAAATAAACTAATATTTGTTTTGAATTAGGAATTCGAAATTCAAACTGATTTTCAAATTAAGAGATAATTTAAAGAAATCAATACTAGGTTTGATGTAGGAAAATGAACATCCTGGATATTTTCATAAAGTTTAGCAGGGATGCAGTAGGCTGTTAACTTGCAGCAGAGCCTCTTTGTGCAAAATGTGTATTACCTCGGTAGCTGTTTGTTAGTTTTGGGCCACCACGAATTGCCATGTGGAAATCATGATTTGTTTCCACAGAATTAGAAGTGCAGTATGTAGAGTTAACACTTATTCTTCTCCGAGGGCAGAGTACAGGTTTTGAAGCCTGATCTATTGCAGACAGGCTTCTTAAGAACACATGTTTAGTACAACTGAAATCCATTGAGTGTAGTGATCAATCCAATCAAACAGCATCTTCGTTTTTTTGCTTCTTATCCGCCTGAAAGTTTATAAGGTATTTCTCCCGCCTTCTTCGTATGCCTTCGTTATGTAGTGGTCAGCACGCTCGGCGCGTATTCGAGAGGTCCATGGTTCCAGTCCTGGGGAGCGTATTGCTCATTTTTCATCTCTACAGCTTTAAAAAAATACCTATTGTCTCTACAAGTCTCCATCAGAGGCCGAGTGTTTAAGACCTCGGAATACTGGTACTTCGATATTGTTTGAGTCCGAATCCAGGCGTATGGGTAGCTGCATGGTTGCTTTTCGTGGTCTTTCTGATGTGTAACGTAAATACGAGCCAGTTTCCCTCAGAAAATCCTTTACGAAAGCGTACCTTCTCTTAGGCAGAAAGCTCTTGTGGTTTTGCCATATTCAACTTATTCACTTAACTCGTTGAGGGGCAGGAAAATGCAATTAAAGTTTTCAGCAAAACTCTTGTTTTATTTACCATATCAGGTGCTACAATGAAATTATTTGCGACAATTGCACATTTTTTGTCCAAGACGCGTGAAAAAAATGACCACGTCTGGTGGTTAGTGTCAGTAACCACCGCCCATAGAACATATCCCTACAAATCAGTCTCTATGGTACTCATGGAAACAGTTTTTCTTTTTCAAGCAGAGTGCATGTGCTGTATTCCCACATTGTTCTTACAGGCTTTATCTTAGTGCTGCAGAGTGCACATCGTCGTGATCTTCTCTTCGATGGCTGATGCTTATTTTCTTGAAGACGAATTACTGCATCAACTATTGGCTTATGTTTCTTGATTGCCATCTAGTCAGCTACAAGGGAAACGATCAGTTTTGAAAGCAATTAATTTTTATCAATGGTTTTGGGTTATTTGAATGTTGCAAAGGATACGACGGCTATCTAACTAAGGGAGGGATGCCTCTGTGGAGAACTTCATAATGGAAACTGACTTGTATTCACGTTACAGATAAGGACCACCTAAAAACCAACCATACAGCCAGCCAGCTCGCCTAGGTTCAAACTCGAAACGAACTACCAGCATTCAGTAGTCTTCAACTGCTCGTCTGAGGCCAGTGGGTGTCTGAGTCATCAATGAAACGAACTTATTTTAAATCATTTGAACTATATTATATATGTTTAGAGATGTATGATATGCTTGTTAAATCTATTTTCCACTTCCTCATGACACATGCATTTAAATGATGCCCTTATGCAAATGCTGATTATTTCGTAAACATACTTAGAATGAGAATACACAGACGAATGATAATACACTTTTTTACTTATTTCCACTCATTGCTCTTTTTTGAATATTATCTGCATTAATACAGAGACAGTTATATGTTTTCCTCTTTAGAAGTTTCGATTTGGCACATACATTTACTTTCGTAGAATTTGCATTCAGCAGTTGAATATTAAATATCTATTTCCGAAATTACCTCTTAAGTTTGTACATCAGTGTGGTGGAATAAGAGGAAAAAAATATATGCCAACAAAATAATTAGCTACTTTCAGAAGCAGTCTAACGTAAATCTTCATATTATCTTCCAAAGAATTACACCCACCGAATTCGCACATTACAAAGGACTCTGTTTAAATTCCTACTAAAAACAATTTAAAAAGTAACAATCCTTAATTAGAACTCTGAAGTACATGTTAGAGAAAACTAAGCAGAAGAACTGTTACTGTTAGTAGTAGTTTAGTTTATGCAACTAGTTTCGAAGTTCTCAGATGAATGTTTATATCAAATTTAATTCACTTTCCTTTGAGAAACTCTCTCGGTAACTCGATAGCACACAGATCTTTCACTTGTTTATGCTTCTTTCGTTATGTTTTTTGATAGGAGTACAATTTAGAGTTAAATGAAGTGAATATGTTATGTTAATTGCTTTCTTTTTAATTTAAACAGTTATGGAAGCATCAAATTTAGACGAACGTAATGTTATAATTAAGCCAGAAAAAATGTTATTTCAAACAACAATCTTAATAAGCCATAACATTCTAAAAGATACCAACCTAAAATTTACTCTGTGTATTTTCTTAAAAAATTCTTTGTTTCCTTTTATAGACCCAAAGGCGTGTCCAAAAAGGCGTGTCCAACATATGGTTCGCAAGCCACGCGCCGAGCCTGCTGACCATTACACCAAGAAGGCGGGAGAAATACCTTATATACTCCCCCTTTTAAAGGGCGAGTGGGGGGTTAGGGGACCCAATCTCGCCAAATCCTGGTGGTGGAAAATCATCAACCACCACCCTTTTAGTCCGTGCGCCACTGTAGAGACATTAAGTTATTTAGAAGCAGAAGGCATGAAAAATTAGTAATACCCTCACCGGAACTCGAACCATGGACCTCTCGAATACGCCCCGAGCGTGCTGACCGCAACACCACGAAGGCATGCTACGAAGGCGGGAGAAATACCTTATAGGTTATTTTCTTGGAAATATTAAGTCTCACACTCGATTCATCTTCATTCTACTATATTTTTAGACGGGATCACCTTAAAGTTTTAAAGTTTCATAGCTGAGTGAATTGTGTTGTCTGTTTTTCCAAGTTTGCATTTGGAATAGAAATCCAAAAATTATTTCAGCAAACCTTTTTCTTGATGTCAAAGAAAATTTTGTGAAAGGATGTTTTTAGAATGCACAATTATTTGATTAAGGAGAGCGATTCTATTTGGACTTGCCCAAAATATCTTCATCTTTTCTGAACTGACACGGATAAAATTCTGTTCGACTACCTACCAAGTCCTGGCCATTTTCCTGGACACACGCAAAAACTGGATGCATATTAAAACCTGAGATTGTCCTGTAAAATCCAGTAGGTTTGATGACCTTATTAGAAACAAAAGTGAAGGCTATGCATAAAATTGATGGATATAAAGTATTGTCGCCTATTTATGTAAAACCACTCCTTGGTGAATTTCGAATTTAAAAAATGAAAGGCAAGAAAAATGCGACAGTTCTACGTACTTCTGCAGTATTTCACGTACTTGTAGTTATTAATATGCTCAACAGGATGGAAAAAAAAGGCGCTGTGGTAGTAATTAGATTTTAGTATAAATAATTCTTCTTGCACGGAAGTTGTAGAACTTTGTTGTAACTGGAAGCTCAAGTTCTTCAGATCTTACTAGGTTATTAGCTAGCTATGGCTGCGTCTGAAACAACTTATAAAATACTGAAGAAGATTAAATAACCTTTCTTCTTACTCTAAGGTTGAATAAAACAGACACAACTTGTGATGCGGAGGAAGCTTCTACTGCTCATAGATGTTTAAATTAACACTAACAAAAGAAGTTAGATTCAAACGTAGAAAGGTAGTCATTGTACGTAGAAAGGTAGAAAGGTAGTCATATTCACTAACATTGAATAGACTAAATTAAACTGGCTCAGCGTATTACCAGCACGCATTTGAAAAATAGGCTAGCAAAACGCTAAAGCCGGAATAACTTCAAGCACAGCTGGCGTAAATAGCTAACATTAAGACGCGGTTGCTAGAAGCTCTAAATCAAAACCTTCAGCTTAAATGGACAGAAAACTAGCTTGCATTTTGATGAGAAATACGGAAAGCAAAAGTTATGGTAAGAACTTAAATCATAATAACTGGTTAATTAACATAAAATATTTTACAAATAAAATGAAAATGAATTCTAAAGTAAATTTTAGCATGTTGGAATTAAAATACATGTTGGCAAAGAATATGAATCATTTTAAATTACCCGTTATAGTTTTGAACTCACTTAAAAGATGTGCTTTCCAATATGCTTGTTTCAATTTTTTTTTCTGCTGCAGTAAAATGCGGTTGCCTCTGCACTAAAATATTGACAGATTACCTTTAATAAAAATGATATTTCCAGGGTATTTAAACCATTTGCATGCAAAATCATACGTGGAATTTTTAAAATTTAGATATACATACTTGCTGAAGAAAGTTCTGATTATTAAATCGTTCCTTTACTTAATTCATGTGCCGCTTAGATGGTATAGTGATTAGGAAAGCCTGGTACCGAAGGGCTCTGGTTCGAATCCCGGAGAGGGCATGGATGTTTGTAAATGTATAGTATCTTGGCGGCATGGGGGCACTCTAAATATATGGCGAGTAGAAAGTTCTCTCGTGTGGGAGGTAGGGTTCTCTAGTAGGGTAGACTCTAGGACCCCACCCCGAGGTGCTATCCCTCAAAACTGGAGTGGAAATAGAAGTCCAACCGCCTTGAGGCTCTGGCAACCATTCTACCATGAAATTCTTGGACTAGATAACAACAGCAGCAACCTAATTTATGTGATAAAATTCTGAACTTTAGTTTTCTAGAAATGAGAAGCTGATTCCCATCTTGCGTCTTCGCATTCTGTGACATTAAATGCTTCTCTCACAAATTTCCATCAGAAAATTCACATTGGTAATTAGAAGCAAAGATTTTAGCTTGTTTTAACAATTCCTGAAATCTTACTAATTTTAACCGCATATTAACTTTTAGTAATATTAATTCAGATTTGTGAAGAATTTTTTTTTTACTTGAAATACCCTTTTTTCTATTGCTTTTTAAGACATAAAATGTTTCACTGAAAGTTTTCACAAGAGTCTTCATTAAAACTAATTGCAAATAAATATGCTTAAAAAATATTCTTCACACAATAAATAACGAGTTCACTTGAAAGAGATCTCTTCATAATGTTTCCTCTGCCAATGTAGAGCTAGCTATAAGTAAAATAATAAAAGAAAATTATATATAGATTACGTATAGTATACCTGTATAGACTATGTATATGTATTATGAATTATGTATAGTCCAATAGCAGACTACCATTTCCGGAAATGCGGCAGATGATACCTAAACATATAAAATATCAGTTTATATTTCTTTGATCTTCACGCATATAAAACTTTAACACCGAAATAGCGCGCTCTTTTTTTTTTTCCCAGGTTATCGTTTTCGACTTCTGTCATTTCCTTGTATTGTTGGAGAGAACTGTGATACATTTGCTCTTCTTTTCTTGCTGCCAGACATTAAAGCGTCCAGTGATGCCCCAGACTGAGCTATGTTCCCCTAAATAAAAATCGAATTGAGTAATATGTATCATCTTCAGACGCTTATTGATTCCGTAATCTTGAGCAAGAAAATTCTGATTACTGTCTCTGTTGTTTACTGATTAATATAGGTAAAAATGTTTCAAACGAATTAAACTGTAACATGCTCCATACGTATGTGAAGTTATATTTTAAAGACAACTCGTTTTGGATGAAAGCATATATTCAAAAATTAAAAGAATATTAAGTCTATTTCTGTTTGGGGGTTAAAAGATCCTTATCGGTGTTTTAAACGTCTTGAGAGAAAAATTTAGAATCCTGCGTTACGTTAAGTTGTGAATCCATGATTTTCCATTCACACCATAGCCTTAGCATAAAATATTAAATCATAGCCTTGGTGCTGTGTACATTAAACACTGCACAGTTATTTATGATGCAATATAAGCAGGCTCCCACATTGGAGGCTTTGGGCTAGATTTGGTCACTGGTGCTCTGTTAACAAAAATATTTAAATTTTTAAAAAATGTTTTTAAAGGAAAAGCGTCATTTCGTTGATGACGACACAATTGTTTGCTTTTTAAATAGACCATTTGTTAGGTATCAACAGACAGACAGAAAGAAGTACAGGGGACACTAAAACATCGCCATGGGCAAAACTGGTATGACCCCACTGCACTAACTATCTATGGAAATGCACCCTCACGGGGTACGCTAAAGCCATGCTCGGACATTTGTTTACATCGTAGCATTCATAATACTTACATAGTAATGTTGCATAATTTGCATTACAGACAATATTGATATAAGATATACTTTACACGGGTACTTTGCTGTTGCATGGATAAATACAATAAATACAGTGGATAAATGCAATAAGTCATTTACAAATGTATATACATATTTCTTTTATGTTTCAGTTTGGAGCTTTGTTGGTGGTGGTGGTGGGAAGTGATTATGCTAGGGGGTTCGTTATTTGTTTGTTTTCTGTTACACAGTCCGCAGTTTATTAGTTCATTCTTAGTATAGTTCGTATTTCAGCACACAGTCAATGAATTCATTTCATGGTACATAGTGTCGAGTGCGTAGTACTGGTGTATCACACATTGTACAGTATGAAGTAGTTCATAGTTCGTAGTTTGAGTAGGTATAAGAAATGTCCCGGTTGTCTCAATAAATGGAGATATTTAAGCTTGTTCTCTAAAGGCACTCCTGTATAGTATGAGGGTGGACAGTGGATATTCTTATTGTTGCATATTCTGAACTTGGAGAATTATTTCGGGTTGCATGCTATGGATAACAGATTTCAAGTCCTTGGCGGTGTAGGAAATCATCGCCAAGGACTGGATGATGTTGTTCCTAACACCTTCCTGTTGATTCCTAACACTGGCTCCTGTTGATTCCTAACACCGTCCCAACAGGAAGTTAGATTTTGGTCTAGATAATCAGATTATATATATGCTTTCCTTATAAATTATAATGCATTTTCTCCCTCCTTCCAGCATGCCCTCGTAGTGCAACTGTAGCACGTTCGGGGTGTATTCGAGAGTTCCAGGTTCGAGTCTCGACGAGGACATGTATTATTTTTCATGCCTTCTGCTTTAAAATAACCTAATGACTCTACAAATGTTATTTGTGATTAAATTAGATTAATATTGATTAAACAAATTAAATTTTGAACTTTTCTACCTCTTTTTTGCTGATTTGTTATTTATTTCACATGAGATACATTACATATAGCTTAATTCTTCTGTCGTTTTGCACTGTCCTCAAATATAGCCCAAAAGTGAACTTTGAACACTATCCTCAAATTCCTAACAAAATTGCACTCAGCTCTTTCAATGAATTTTAAAACAGCAGTTCCTTCTGCAAACATATTTTTCAATATGCATCCGCGTTAAAGAGTAAAAAACAATCACGCTAGATTCGAAAATGATGAAAAGCATTGTCACAATATAATCTCATATTAAAATACCTCTCCGTTTCCTATATGTTCAACTGGAATGAAGAAAACAATTCGAATACTGAAAAGGTGAGTTTTTGTGAACTTTGAGATTTATAACCAAAGATTATTCTCAGCTTTTAAGAAAAGAATGGATCTCATCGCTTGGAAAACACGAGGGATTACATTGCGAACTACATTCCCCTTTTCGCTTAGAGAACGAACATAAAAGTAGTATATTCCGCCGTCTGGAATTTTCGTGAATAGTGCTAAACTACGGGTATATAAGGGGAAAATGATATTTTTCTTCTGTCTGGGAAATACTATATCTGGCTAATATTTTCAGAGTAATTTTCTTTCCCTGTTTGTTTTACGTGGGAGTTGAAGTTTATATTTGAAATGCATTCTTACTGTGCTGTCGCTTGTAGGGACTTAATTTAAAATTCAGCTGCATTTTATCGAGGAAGATTGGGTTTCTACTCATTCTTCTCAATAAGGTTCAACCTTTTCTGACTTTTTTAAAAGTAGTCTTGAAACGATTTGAACAAGAAAACACAGCTCAAAACAATCACTTTTAATAAACTGTGTGAACGCTTTTTAAATGCGTGTCTTTCACGTGCATTCTGTTACGTGGTTTTTATGTTTTGTTTCAATTTCTAAAGAATCAGAAGAACCAAATGATTATTTTGTACTCATGTAAGTAATATAGGACATAAGAAATATTTTTACATATTGTACTAATGCTAAAATGCATGTAAAGATTACCATTTGAGTACACTACAAATTATTTCAGTTAATATACTATTAATGAAAAAAATCAGAGATATAAATTATCAAGAAATACCTTTATTGAAATACAAATGTAAGATCTGTTAAATGGTTGCATTCTGAGAATTCTTGGAATTTGCCAGAGTGAAATATAAATTAAAATTCTTATGTTTGGTACAGTAGCAATTCTTACAGATTGCACTGATAGTAAAGACTATAGTAATATAGCCCCATAAACTTTGGAAACTTTCCATTAAAGGATGTTTGTACTATAAAAATTAATTTAGATTTAATGTTAGTTAGCGGCAGAGTTTATCAATAAAACTTTCAAAAATTAGGCATGAAGTTTCAGAGTCATTAGGTTATCTTGAAGCAGTAGAGAGAAAAAATGTGCAATGAAAAAATGTGCGTGAAGAATGCCCTAGCCAATACTCGAAGCCTGGACCTCTCGAATACACATCAAGTATGCTTCCACTTACACCACGGAGGCGCGCAGAAGAAGGGAGAAAATGTCTTATAAAGTAAAAAAAAAACTTTAAGAAATGCACTATCACGACGAACTAACCGGTGAATCAAATAATCAATATATGTTATAAAAGGAAGTGTACAATATGCGTGTCGCTAAAACTTAGAAACGAATCCCGGTACGATCAAGGGACATATGGTGTGGTAGCCCTCTATGCCCCATCCAATGAAGAAGGTTCCTATTTTTACCTGAAGGGTGGGATTTTGAAGATATAAGGGCTGGAAATTTGTCCTCTAGAAATTTCTAGAACAGTCCAGAACATTCATGAGCATTCCAGAATATCTCGGAATATTCTGGAAAGTTGTGGAATGTTTGGGAGCAGTGTGGAACGTTCGGGAACATCCCAGATCATTGTGTAAGATTCCAGAACACTCTAGAATGTTGTGGACTGTTCTGGAACATTCTGGACCATTTGAAGCCTTTTTTATGTGGGTTGGGCTACCCATTAGTAGAGGTATATAAAGGATGATCCGTCGTGGGTTTGAACATCAGTTTCTTATCAGTGAAGTGCAATAAGCGAATAGAGTGAGCAGCAGCGAGTTTCTTATCTGTAACGTGCAGACGTTCTGCCTCATTGAACTCAACAGGGATTTCTGCAATATAGACACTACTGAAAACGAATTCATCAATCAAATTTATCCAAACATTGTTCACAACTATACCCATCCGGAGTGGCTATTTCAAAGGGCAATTTGGCAACTGAAAATAATATTGTCGACGATATCAACTTTAATATTCAAAAGGAAATTTCCGGTGAAGAGAGAATATACAAATCGACTGGCACGATGGTAGACGTTGAAGAAAGTATTAACTTCCCTACAAAATTTTTAAACGCTTTTCAAGTACCAGGAACGCTATTACACGCTGCATTCGACTGAAAATCGGATCTACAGTGATACTACTTAGAAATCTCAACTCACCCAAACTATGTAATGGAACAAGGATGGTCATCAAACAGCTATCGAATAACAATCATCGAAGCCGAACTTATGACTGGAAAGGACAAAGGACACACAGTATTTATCCCCAGAATACCACTGATATGCACTAAAATGCCATTCTAATTTAAACGACTGAAATTTCCAATCAATTTAGCCTATAAATTTTACAATTAACAAAGCGCTAGGAAAAACTTTACAACATTGTGACATCAACCTCAAAGACTCCTGCTTTTCTCACAGTCAGCTAAACGTAGCTTGCTCTCGAGTAGGAAATTCGAAAAATTTGTACATATATACCCCGGGTAAAAAAATGAAAAATGTTGTTTATAAAAAAGTACTGTAAATAGTTAAAATATATTTTCAATAAAAATTTTACTTCTTATATTTTAAAGTTTACCCTTTTATTCCAATTACCACAAAATCTCATATGAACTTCCTGAGCGAAGCCAGGTATCCTAGGTAGTGTAAAAGAAGTGTACTGATGTAAGATGTTCTCGTGTCAAAATGCGAGTTAATAAAGAAATCGATTAAATCTTATTAAATATAGATTAACTTTTACGATCGATCTATTCATTGCTTTTATTTATTAACAATTCTTTGAAAGATTTATAACAGCTAAAGTTATTCTAGCAGAAGAGTTTTGCGGAAAGATTCGTAATAAATAAAATAAATCGATGCCAAATTCTGGTCAACTCAACTCAACTCATTAATACATTTTTAAAACACATTTCACAGACGCTTTGCTGATATGCAAAAATGTATGCGTCTATGGAAAGATATATATATATATATTGAAAAGCCATCTAATGCCACAATTAAATAAAAATAGACGATTGACCTCTTTCAACGATATAGTTGTCCAGCTGAAGTCACACTGACTATTTGCCATAGTATCTTGTTTAAAATTTGTCACTAAGGTGGATGAACAGAAACAAGAAGACATGACCGTTAAAGCGAGGCCACAAGTCTTCGGATTTAAACCATATAACGTTTTCTTGAGTGGTTTTTCTTCAGCGTATTTTATTTGTGGTTCCATTTCACTAATCTGCAGGATCTTCACAAATGATACCATTGTTGTGACACGTTTGTACACATTTGTAGGACGAACCCATTGAATACATAGATGACCATCATATCCAGCATTTGTGATTTCTCGATTTATGCAAAAATGGATTTTGTACTCCAATATAATAAAATTGTCTAGTTTGGTTTACAAGCTTTATTTATTCTGAATTTAAAATACAGGGTGTTTATAAAGTTCCGGACCCATTCTGATGTTTAATACCTCATAAAATAATGAAGATAGATTAAAATTAATAACATAAATGGTTAGATAGACTTAAAAAGTTTCATGACCCTTGTCAATGAATTTCCACGTGTGCCCCCTTCGTCGCACGGAGAATATCAAGTCGATATTCAATTTCACGCCAGATACCGGCAAGCATGTCGACATCCACAGAGGCTATTGCGGTTGTAATTCTGGCTTTTAGGTCATCAATGTTCGACACTCTCCTCCTGTAAACGTTGCCCTTTAGAAATCTCCAAAGGAAAAAGTCCAGCGGCGTTATATCAGGTGATCTGGGTGGCCAAGGAATTGGACCTCCTCGCCCAATCCATCTTCCTGTAAAATGGTCATTCAAAGAACACGAACGATGGTACCCCAATGAGGTGGTGCACCATCTTGTTGCAAAAAGACATATGGCTGAAGCTCTTCTAGTTATGGAAATACGAGTAATCCGACTGATGAGACCCTCTTTTCTGTAAAAACGAAAGACCCAATGACTCGGTCGTGCATTAGTCCACACCACACATTAACCTTTGGGGAATCCCTCTGTGCCTCACGGTATTCATGGGGGTCTTCTGATCCCCATATGCTCCCATTATGGCAATTAACAATGCCAGAAAGATGAAAGGATGTTTCGTCGGAGAACATTACAGAAAAGTACAGATATTTAGACTGGAAAATGAAATTATCTGAAATTAACCACACGCGCAGACGATATTTACAAAAGTAAAGATATTCAAACTTGAAAAGGAAAATATATAAGTTATTCCATCAATAAATCCCATAAGTTTGTTTATAGCTTCATTATGAGTTATTAAACATCAAAATGGGTCCGGAACTTTATAAACACCCTGTATATTTCACGGAACTATGAATAACCTTGTATATTACTTGCAGAGTTTCACTTCCACTCTAGAATGCATTCTCAGATTTTACTTTTCATCCTTCTGCGTTGACATTCATTGGTTTTTTTCTTTTATCCCCGCATCAAATGCTTCTTATACAACAGTCACTTTTACACACAAATGCAGCTCTAACTGTTACAAGCTTGTTTTAACAAATGAGTTTCTGTTGTGATATAATTTTACAATTTAATTATTTCTGGGCTTATTCTCCAAGCCAGAAGTATACTTCTAAGTAAACATACTCCACTTATTCTCACATTTTCGTTAGTCTGATTACAATTAAAACAATGTAATTTTGTATCAGATGAATTGAAATAAATTTATTCTAGACATCTTTTTCAAAAGAATAAATTGAAGACTGAACGATGAAGCTATTCAAAACAAAGAAAGGATTCTTTTAAGTAATTCTTCAAATTTGATACCTAGTTAATAGCGTTTCACTGAAATCCTGTTCTTCTTTTCTCCAACAGAATCGTTAATCACACCGATTAATTTTCTAAAGCAACATTCGTTATCGATCATATTACTTGCTTTGTCCTAATTCAGTTCATGAGGTAATTCCGCCTTGCTATTACGATATATTACGCTAATTAGTTGATTATATCTCTGGTAGCAATTTTAACATAGCATGAATTTGCACGAAGAATTATCGAATTTTGTGGGATTGTGTGAGATTCTGCAATATCAAAATTTTTGGGATTTAAGAAAAAAAAATGAAGCTTTTAAATTTTATATTACGCCCAAAGGGGGCGTTTTTTAATGCTTCGCGTGTTCCCTTTATTTATTAAACATCATGTGCTTCCCACTTAAACCGCATATTATTCAACTCAACAGCAATATCCCAAAATATTTAAAAACAGCGTATCTTTAATATTTTTGACAGACAGTCTCGCGGGCTGGAGATACAAATGTTTTTTTTTCATACCTGGTTGCCGTTGCTTGCTTTGAAATCGCTGAGTTTGTTAATAAAAAATTCTTTAAAGTTTTACAAATTATGAAATAGGTAGTAAAACAAATTCGAAATTGAAAATTCGAGCTTTCAGATGCCCACGTTTGGGTGGAGGATTATGTTATTCAAAATTGGATGGCTCTAGGTATCATTGCTTCGTCACAATTCGAGAAATATATATACATTCATGCAGATTAGTCATTATTTATTTATTATTTAATTTCTTTAAATACAATATAGGGCTGTAACATTTGCTGGCAGCAATTTCAAAAATGGAACCCCGTTTATAGTGAACGGACGCAAAATGTCGTTTCGAGACTACCAGCTGTTCTGGGCTAACCTTCTTTGGACCAAAAAAGGAGCGGAGAACTGAAGTACCAAATTTTTGTCATTTAGTCAATCACAGAACTTCAATTCGATGTGTTGTAAACGAGTTCTTCTATGCACTTGTAGAAATATTAAGTATTTCGATTGAAAGTCAAAAGCATGGCGCAAATGACGCAAAACTAAAAGCATGGAACAAATATTTTCAAAGCTTTTAACATTTTCGATCTTAATTCTGTATTTCTAGCCGAACTGTTACATTTGCAGATGAGGATATGAATCTCGTGCTTGAAACTGGTATAAAAATTTCGCAGTAAAGAAAGTTTTGTAGACTTCTGTAAAATGAAGAATAGGAGCTTTACTAAGCTATGTAAAGTCACAAGTATACCTACAAGCAATACCGACAATGTAATATTCTTTCCTAAGCTTAGCCTGCCAACGCCCAAGCGGGTACATATTCTGGACAGTGTTAGTTCGATTTTGATTCAAACCTTAGTGGATGGGTTACTGCGTGGGATTTCCGTGGTTTCTGCCTTGTTAACATGAATATGAGCCAATTTCCCTCAGAAAAATCCTCCGAAAATTCCCTCCCTCTTGTTAGGCCAATAGAGGCAATTTTATCTAACAAATAAAGTCTTCTTTCTATACTTAAAAAATATTTTATAAGACTACAATACATAGCAGAAAATACGTATATACAGAATGTGATTTATCAAACAGCCCTCAATTAAAATGAAAATATTGATCCCATTGGAAAGATCACAAAAGCTCCATTCTTCCGAATAAACAAACCTGAAACGAACTGACAACCAGTGTTTTATGTCTCTAACTACTCGGCCAAATTCAAGCCGCTAATATAATTAAGGAACTTTAACACCAAACGCAACAATGATCGTTTGCATTATATTTGTTCTAAGATTTTAAGATGTTATAAGTTTCTTTGGTAATTGACAGTCTACATTCCTTTTTTTTTTTTGCTATAACTACTTAACGTACTCCATACCTACGCTTATGCATTAAGGTCATATTTATACTTGCATTATAAAATTATCCTTATGTGCTGGGACAAAAGCTGTTGCATAGTCTAGGTCAAAATACAAATAATCGGTAATCTTGTACTGTAAGGCTGTTCTGCAAAAGATCAAAATTTCAAAGACCAGTTGTAGTTTTCTAGTTATCATAGGTCTCAGAGAAATTTTGCATTTACGCATTTAAAAGATAACTCCGAACGCCATCATAATGGATATGCAAGTAAAGCAGCAACAAATAAGTAGAAAAGTGAACAAAAGTAAAATACAAAAGAATATCTATTATAACCAAAGTAAATATATTTAATTACAATGAATAAAAATAACAATGGAAATTATTTGAGAAATTAAATTTATTGGACAAAATTTCAAGATCTCCAGTTGTTAATTGGTCTTTATATAACCTTCCCATCTTTTTCAATATTTGCAAGATTTTAAAAGAAATTTATATTTTGGTCTGTCAGCCATTTTATCAACAAAATCAGATTTGAATCCTTGTTAGTTAAAAGTTGCCGTTTTATAGTTAGAATTGCTTTTTCTCCTTCTCCGCCATCGTGCTCGATTTTATTATAAAGTAAAATCATTTTAGTTAGTACTGTCTTGTAGCTAGGTGAATTATTTTGGAACCATATTATTTAGACGCCGTTTTAAGGCAATTTTATATAATGCCTAGAACAGAAGTATAACCAGTAGTGTTATAATAGAAGAATATTGTATTTATAACGAAGATCAGAATGAAGAGAAGCACATACGAAATTGAAATTTTTATTTTAAAGTGCCTGAAACATATTGTGCATTGATTTAAATTAAAAGGGTCTAAAATATATTTTGTTTTGATGCCTTTACATGTCTTGGAAGAACAACAGATACATGGAAATACTTGATTCAGATGTGTATTAGTAACTAAAAATGAGTGGTTCTGGTGAGATAAAAATTTTTGAATTAGTGGATACACAACAATAGAACCGATTACAACACTTAAAATCCACTCAGATGCTATGATTTTAGAATTAAAGTCTAGTTAAATTTAAAGCCTGATGTCTTCTGAAATAAGTGCATTTGTATATAAGGGTAAATTATATAAACAAAAGTTAAACAAGTAAGAAAATTCATTTCATTTTAAACCCTGAGTTAAATTTAATAGAAATTAGTTAATCAGGTTTTTATAGTGACCACCGTCATATAAGTAAGAAATTGTATGAGAACGTATGTAAATAAGGCAATCATGTAATCGATGTAAATCTGTTTTATCATTGAGCTCAAATTAAATCAGCTGCTATAAAATACTTAATAATCTAAATTTAAAATATATTGTTAGTAACTTTAAACGCACATACATATAATCTTTTACAAAAAAGAAATACTTTATGCGATATGGTCGATATAGATATTAAGCATGTTAAGGTATTTAAAATAAAATTTAGTATGAATAAGCATAAAAGTTATTACTGATTGCCGTTTCATTGGAACTCAGGCCTTCCATATCAGCTTTTCATCGTACAAATCAGTCAGGCCATATCGAGAGCCCAAACTGAATTCTAACAAAACTGCACTCAGGAATACTTAACAGTTAGAGTGAGCTCCAACGAAATTGCAGGAATGGTGTACATGAATAGGTTCAGATATAAGTTTTGCATTATTTTTGATAACAGTTATTTTAATTTGTCAGCCTTTTGTGTCACTCCCTGTTTCCCTTGCGTTTCCTCGCCAGGATGTAAAGGAGTTAGGGTGAACGAGAGTTTATTTAAACTGACGTAGCAAAAAGGTTAGTCAGAGCGCTGAGAGCTATTGAGTGCCCATGTTGTCATTTCTACCAGCTGTTTGAATTTTGAATCTCGGTTTCGCATTCTTGCCGCTGAAGTTAGTATCATGTCGGTGTACGTTTCTGAGTCAACCTGAGGTTAAATTAATTGTGTAGTCTTTCTCACCCAGTAGTCTTGAACTACTAGCTTACCTTTATATTTATTTTGATATCTTATCTTTAAGCTGTTCCCCAGAAGTGGATATTGAAATTGTAAGCACCTAAGGCCGTGCCTTCTGTAAATAGTAAGTTCAATAAAAGGTTCTTTTACACCATTCCCTTGTTCTATTCATCTTCTAGTCTTAGCGAGAAGTCGCTGAGCAGGCTTTCAAGCAGGTCTAGTAACAGTTTATACCAGCAAAGAAGCCAGATCTTACACAGTGTACTGCAATCTGCTTTGATTGGTTTGAAACAGCTGTTCATGTAGTGCAGTATTTTTCTTTGAGGTTGGAGGGGACTTTGCAATACATGTTGTATTGTAGAGTCAAATAGGTTATTTAGAAGCTGGGGAGGTGAAAAATAAGCAACGCCTTCGCCAGGACTCGAAACACGGACCTCTGCAATATGTGCCCAGCGTGCTGACCACTACACCACGAAGGCATGCGAAGAAGACGGGAGAAATACCTTATAGTATTAAAAGGAAGAACTACACAGAAGCTTAGGAAATTTCTTTATAAAGGCTTCGCTTACACACTTTGCATCTTATTCTCCTCCATCGCTTTCAAAATAATCTCCATCTAATTGTAAACTGTGATTCTAACACTTATCTCACGACTGAAATCACTTGACAAAAATCACATTTTGTAACATCTCTTAGTACGACAGCGGTTTCTCTTGGATTTCATTTATATGGCTAAATTTGGCAAATAGGAGGGGTAAAGAAGAATTGTTAGTGTTTTTGAGTGCCAAAAGTATTGCATGGCAAATAAGATGTAAGAAGGAGCAATTTCTTTCGATATAAAATCGAAACTGCTAAGCCTTTTTCCGAAAACATTTTTCTAGTCAGAGAATTTTCGCCGAAAGCTTCCTTAAACATTTAATGCACAAGTTTCCTTTCTAAGTTTCTTAAAAATTTAATGTACGGCTCCTGGTCTTTCAGTGAATATCGATTAAACTGCAGAATACAACAATCACATTGTGAAATAAACGTATGGAGCAAAAAGACCCTTTGCCTGAAGTGAAAATGATAAGAGAATCTATTTTCAAAAAGGATCTATGCGTCATACCTTTCCGCACAAACAGGTACCTATATATTTTTCGAAAATTTCAGGGAATACCTCAACAAAGAAACCTAAGATTTTATTTAAAATACATGAGAATATGGGAATAATTGAAGTGAAGTAATTAAAAAGTCTCATGGAAGTACGTATATGCATTTGAATAATGCAGAAAGATGGAGAACTAACAGACTGCATAAGATGCGAGATTAATCATGCCTACAAATGCGTCTGTCGTTAATAATGTAAGCAAATGCATCGTAAAGCTTTCACCATTCAGTAACTAAACTATGAAATGGGCGATATCTGCCTCGTTTCTGATAAAATATTCTGCTACAATACTTTATCAGAATATTCTTTTCAGGAATATTTCTCCACGGGTAAGCCATTGTTTCATAAGAATACTATTTTGGTATCTATAACAATCATTCTACTTAAATGAAATCGTATTTGTACTGCTTTATATGGAGAAATTTGTCTCATATAATAACTATCCTTATTACATATATAGATAGATAGATGGTGAGCTTTAAAATATTTATTATATAGGGAATAAAATTTGATATAGGAATAAATAAAATGAACTATTGCATATAGTCTCGAGTTGATGTTTTAAGTAGCACTAAGATAGGAAAACTTCTATTGTTATTCTTTATCCTTGCAAACGTATATTTTAACTTCAAACCGATGACGAAATTCAATGCGCGATGCCGCTTGAATGAATGAATAATGAATAATATAACATTTCATTTCAGTGTACAAATACTCTTAAATCGAATCATAAGTTGACCTCCACTTATGCATAGTAACTCAAAACAAAATATTTCTACTCAATTGTCCAACTGATATAATTTTATTAGCATATAAAATTATCACACTGATGAATACTACCCTAGTGTGCAAAATTAAGAGAATTTGCAAACTATGTCTATTTTTTAAAGCATTGAACCAAAGGTACTATTTATGCCGCCGAAGAACTATGCAAATATTCGGAGTCAAATACGTAAGCGTACATGTTCATGTCTGCAGAGCTGTGATTGTTAAGGGGATATATGCACATCGAGGGTTTTTCGGTGATTTGCGTATTCTTACTCCTTTACGACGTTCTCCTCGTTATTCGAAAGATTTGGGTAATTTTATAAGGTGCTAGTGAAAGTGAGTAACCGCGAACGTGTGGCTAAAGGAATGAGATGCAGAACTGTCGATAAATTGGAGGCCGGCCACAAGCGCAGGTGGCTACAGAGCTCAGTGTAATTCCAACATCGTCTGCAATTTGTGATAACAGTTTAAGGACACTGGATCCATATCGAGTAGACCTGCCAAGGTCGACCAAGATCTACAATGACGAATGAGGATTGTCATTGGTCACTCTCAGTGCATCGACACTCACAGCTCTCACGTGAGCAGTATGCTGCCACTGGAACCCAAGTTTCACGGTCTAAAGTTGTCCAAAATCTCCATGAAATAAAGCTGTAATTCCAGAAGAACCTTTTTTTGTCTCCCGCTCACTACAGCAGAAAGCGCGTTCTTCATGGTACAAACAACATGCGCCTTGCAGTAGACTTCACTGGAGCACCGTGCTTTCTACAGATAAATGGAGATTCAGTCTGGGCGCTGATTCTTGGCATATCTGTATCTGAAGGAAGCCTGAAACACGATTACATGCCTCCCTCACAAGGGTAATGATCATTACGGTGGTGGAAGTGTAGTGGTTTGGGCAAGCATTGTGTTGAAAATGCGCATACCCCTACATGTGATTGATAAAAAGCTCCTTGATTGCTATGAAGCATACAAAGGACTTTTCAGTGGGGCACTTGATCCTGAGTTCCTGTTAATATACGACAAGGAACAAGCTCACCCATATAGGGCTCAGCTAGTCGAGGAGAATTTCATCTCGGCATCCTCCTTCACTAATCATCCCACAGTGAAAACTGCCTTGCTGCAGGATTGGAATAGATTGCCACAGGGATTCCTCAACTACCGCCTGTCCAGTATGCCATCAGGTTGCGCGACCTCTTTGGTTGTGAGATAACACCATACCTCAAAGACTCATTTTCAGTTTGATATCGCAAAGTCAGTTTTTGAACATCCCTACACTATAAGCTAATATTTATGTAATATGTTATGTTATAATATGAAAACAATTAGCCACAATATATGGCCATGTAAAAAATTCAAGAATTATTAATAAATACTAGAGAAAGGCGGACGTGGGGAGAACCGATTAACCGCATGTATTTGAATCTTAGATAAAGCGGGAAAATTCGCTATTTTCTTTTCACTCGCGCCATGTGGTAATTTCCTTCCTAAATTAAATTTCAAACAGACCTACTGGTACCTTGCCATAGATGAAACAGAAACAAAGAAGTGTCGAACTCTTACTTTAATGATACGTTTTAAATTCTCATCTCACTCCAACAATGAATAACAGTTGTGTCATGACTCAATTTGAAATTTCATACGTTAGAACAAATTATTTAGTTTATAACATGCGTGCGAAGTATTTAGAAGCTTTATCTTTCAAGTTCGGATCACGTAAATCAGAAGCAAGCCGTTTAGCTAACGCTTCGTACAAAATGGAAGCCGGACACTAAAACTTTATTCGTTTCTCCGACGGCTAAAAATGAGCCATAAAGTTTATACTCGCTGCGATAAACTTCAAAATGGGAAGCTGCCCATTTTTGTCGTTTTGTTTTCGCTTGGTATGGTATACGTATAAAGCGACAAGGGAAGCATTTTATTCAGAGCTCAGAATTCTGTATTTTAAAATAAAACTGGAGCTCCGTTGATTTTTTCTTCTCTTTGTAGCGTTCTTGCGCATGAGCACAGCTGCGTCACCATAACTGTCTAAACGATGGTGACTGCATCTCGATGTCAGGTGTGAAATTTACTATTAGCGCAAAAGTAATGTAAGTTAGACCTTATCGTGTACTTCCATGAATAAGAAATATTTAATTAAATCATTAAAAATTATTATAATGCTTATAGCGCTTACTTGTATATATTTTACTGAGTGAACTGCCCTATATTGCCTTGCCAGGGGTTATAAAAACCTCCAAGGTTTGAATCATAGTATTCTTTCGGGGACTTCAGATGAAAGTCATTTCTTTTTATTAAAAGCAAGACAGGATTAAGAGGAATTACGAGAAGACTTTTTTTATTTTTTAAATTCTAGGGCTCCCTGCGTCAGCCTAGACGGTTGTGAGTGTCACATAAATGTTCGAGGATAAAAAAAAAGTTTCATAAATTAATAGAACTACATATTATACATTTCCGCCATTTTTATGACACGCATGTTAATTATCTCTATTCTTTCTTAATGTAAGTGCATAATATTGTACATACACTTACCTCATGCACACTCTCTAGAAGAAATGCATACATACATACATAGTTCGAGGTGTTGCAGTTTTTGGAAATTTCGTGGGTCCCAGAATTAAGCGCCTTACAATAAAATTAACCAAATAGAATATAAGTGGATGCTGAGAGTTAAGGGTAAAAACAGAAACATGTTGAAAACACCTGATGTTGCCAGCACATGACCTCCCGCAAATTCTGTGTTTTAAATAGCAACGAGAATTAAGTAAAGAATCACTTCCAACTCGTTTCTAAACAAAATCTAATTTATTGTTTAAATGAATAAAAAGATATGCAATTAACGAATTTTGAATTACATTTTATTAAGTATAATTGACTATATGTAAAAGCTAGTATTTCTAAATTTATATCAACATAATCAAATGTTTGAATGTTTGCCTCTTAATTACTTGCTTGTATGAAGTAAAGGAAGTATTGTAATCACGGAAAATTTCGTGTACAATATTTCAACGAAAATATCCATTTTGACTGCTATCGAACGCAATTTAACGATGTTTTTGCGTGATATCTGTACGTAAAAACAGAATAAAGGCCTCTTTATCCCCATTGTAAAACTGATTTAAAATGGATTCAGTAGAGATTTTTTTCATGGCGTCTGTACGTACATACATATGTACGTGTGTACGTATTATGTATGTATCTTGTATAACTCAAAAACGAGTAGCCTCAGAACGTTGAATTTTGTATACAGGACTGATATAGTATGCAGTTGTACACCTCCCTTTTTGGTAGCGATCGGCTGCAACAAAAGTATATGTACATATATATACATATATTCCCACCTTGTTACTCGGCTCTGTGAGCTCAATTTTTTTATTCTTATATTTTGATAAATTGTGCATTTTTGCTTTAAAAATGGTTGATTTGTGTTGTTCTTGTCCTCCAGTTAAGGTTTTTATGCCTATAGTTATCTTGAATGCAATAATTGTACAATTATCAACAATTTAAAAGTTTTTTTCAGTGCAGCTAAGCCTAATTTTTTACCATAGCAGCCATATTTGTTTACATTTGAAACTTAGCGGAATAGTGGATTTGTTGCCAATCTAAAGAAACTAAGCTTCGCAACAATAAATATAACGTCTTCTTTTATTACTGCGAATTAAATCATACTTAATCCATTACGGAATTATCATTTAAGATGTTAAATTATCCCGTATATTGACTTAGCATACAGTCTGCAACAAATTAAGTCAATTTCTACGCTTTCAGTGTCTTTTTGCCGAGTGAGACCAAAAGTAAACATTCAGTTTTGTGTATCGAAAAATCTGTCTTCTTGCAAGCTGGCAGAATTGCTTTTTTTTTTTGCGTAGAAACTCTAATTTTAATTATAAAAATTGTTTTCTTAATTTTTTTAAACTCTGTTTGGCGATTTTATATTTTTCTATCTTTTTAAATTTTTAATAAAGATTTTTTAATAAATTTCATTCTTCCATTCCGTCATTTAAGTAAATGTTTTGTTGTTTGTTGTGTTTAACCGTTCTGTAATGAAACTTAACTTTTATTATGAAAGCAATACACTTATAATACAGGTTTAATTTTTTCCACTGCCATTGCACTGAACTGGGAAGCAGTGTATGTAAGCAGTCGCTTCAAGTTAACATGGTCTTTGTTTAGACTGTGTAGCCACTTATTCGGTTAAAACTTTTAAGAATAAATCTCAACAGACAAGAAATAAACAAGAATTTTCTGCGCAGAACTCTCTGAGAAATGAGCTCTCAATGCTGAAGATTTAAATGCCTGAAAGGATATGCATGTGTGGCCAGCTAATTTATTACAGGATTCTCTGATTTACATAAAAGTGTTTTTGCTAAATATCTACAAAATTCGCAAAAATTATTCTTTTGCATTGATCGATGATTAAGGAAAACAGGGAATGAAAAAAATTATTCGAATTAATAGTAAAATCGTTCTTATTCTTTTGAGATATGTTTATCAACAGCCGAAAAAACAGGCTTTCATAAACATGGAGACACTGACATTATATCGTAAAAGTATGAAAAGAGCCTTCTAAGTACGGAAATCATAGAACTATAGCCCTATTATGTCAGTGTGAAAAGAGCTCTGTATGTATTCTAATTACTAAGAATTTATATAGTACGGTAAGTATTTCATAAATATAACCATAATGAAACTTCATTGTGAAAATATCAGTAAGTAGGGAATAGTGATTTGTCTTTATTCATTTTAAATATGAAGAATAGTCCATAAATACTTTGATAAAAAACAAGAGCAAGTATAACATCACTTTTTATTTTTTAATACAGCCAAAGTCCTAAAAAGGGATTATCGTGGAATTAACTATTAAAGTGTAAAACGCTGCCATTAAATTGAGGCAATCCATAGCTTAATCAAGAATAATCTGATGTCCATTTTGTAGGCTTTGTTCTGATCAATAGAAGGAGATGGTAAATTGACGATATCTTTAAATCCGATTTGGATACTTTTTTAAATTACTAATTTTCAAAACATTTCTTCGAATTTCACAGCTTTTAATATTACAGCCGAATGCAAGGTTATTTAATTTTTAGTCTCATCTTTCCCATATCGAATATCGTCGTCGTCAATAATTTTCATCATAATTTTCCTGACAAAAAATTCTTTAAACTTAGATATACTTGAAAGAGAAAAACAAAAATATTGATGTTTTTAATTTCCAAAATTAAAATTAATATGTTTTTGTAAATTGTTAGTCGTATTTGAAAAAGCGATCAAAGATGCTTTGTTGGAGATCTTTGATTACCATTAAAAGTATTTTTATAGGTATAAATGCTTTTAATCATGTTATTTATTGTATTAATTCTTACTTGCATTCCTAATTATAACGCTTACTTTAATAAATGATATTTCACAAGTCATTTATTTTGCGCAACAGGAGGAGAAAGAAGATAATTCAAATGGTTGTATACCAGCTGCAGAATATATGGTGTTTGCAGCATCTTTCATTAATTAAAATAAAGCTGCACATATCTATTAAATTATATTAGTAAAAGCTAAATATGATTTATATTACATACCTGAATTATGAAAATAAACATAATCTTAGATGATCATCAAAAATTGCCAATCCATAAATTACCAACATGGGGCAATATATTAAATTTAGGTAGCTTTTCAAATTAAAAGCATGGAAAACGGCGAACGGGCTAGCCGTTTTCGCGAAGTTTTAATGTTCCACATGTACAACGTGTTTACGATCCAATTTCTTTGAAATATCTTCCACAAACGCATTCCTCACCCCAGGAAGGTAGCCCTTGTGTGCTTTACCGTAAATAAAACAACCTAACCTAGCCTTTCTCACACTCTCAGAATTTACTACTGCATTCCTTCGTAACTTTAATGTTTCACACTGAAGATGAATTTGTAATGTGTGTACATTTAGACTCATTTTTTGTATAATTAATATTGATATCAATATGTGTCATAATAATTCTAACGAAAAACAGAGTAATGCAATAAAAAACATATAAAAGGTAAAAAAAATTGCATTAAAAACGACGCTGAGGTTTAATCGCTGTGATGAAAGGATAGGCATAATCGCTGTGAAATAGATTATAAAAATTGAGTAGCTTTTGTATTCTTTTGTTCGTTTTATACTCCCAGTTCTTTTAAGAGCAAAAGCTTTTAGTGTTTATGGTAAATATTATTAAAAAATTAAAAAAACTATGTTGTTATATGTGTAATAGGAATTCTTTAAACAAATCATAACAAAGAAGATCTTCAAGAGGAGGTTAAAATAGCCTTTGAAAGGGAAATCAGAAATCAACTCATTAGTATATAACAGGCTAATTACAGATGTATTTAAAAACTTGCTAGTACAAATAAAGATTGAAAAGAAAGGTTTAAAATTATTCAGTTATAATATTAAAGCCAATAATTTCCTTTTCTTTAATAGATCATATATTTGAATAATGGCTTAATAATATGACTACAATTTTTACAAAAAGAAATAATAGTTAAAGAGAAATTAATGTAGTGATTTATATTTATTTTAAATAACCAGTTAAATTTAATTTTAAGTCACTTTCCTATAAGCCTTCATTCCCCTAATTGTCAGTGCCAGAATATTTAAATTAGCGCGCGTAAGGAATGCAAATTCTGCCAGTGGGAGAAAAAGTTTAAATATCGATGTTCTAGTAGGAAAAGTTAGAGAGAGTCTGGAAAATGCCTGTGCGCGGTTATACGCAAGCTTCCGCTTAGCAGTTATTGCTGGTTAGACGTGGCTTAATAGCTATTATCTTGCTGCCACTAGACTCATCTACGCTCTGTAGGATAAAGGATGTATGAGCCCTGTAGTTTAATTCTACTACTTTTGAGTTTAATTCTACTGTTTCAGTTACCGTCCAAGCAGAGGCGTAGTATGTTAGCGTCAAGTCGACGCATTGTACATAGAGTTTAATAAAGGGTAGTTTTAACCCTTCTTCGGTGCAATCACTATTTCTCCAGATTCTACACAACAGATAGACAGTAGAACCTTACAAAATAAATAAATTTCAAGAGGCAAAATTATGTGTGTTAAATAAAGGCATCATTCAAGGACACAAAAATATTAATTAGAAGTTAATTTTGATTCTTTTATTTATAGTAAAACGCCTAGCACATTTTTTGGACCATAAACTGAATTGGTTTTAAAGCAAAGCTAGTATTGTAACAATTCTTTGAAAAATTTATTCATTTTGCTTTGCTTCGCCGAAAACTGAAAAAAAAATCTGATAGAAATAGAAATACCCTTAGCTGAAATTGTAGCTGACCATCCTTTTAGTTGCGAGCTACATGTCTATTATGGTGTACGTTAGTATCGATTGAAAGTTATTTGTCTTATAATATTATAGCTAATTAAATCTACTTGCAGCTAGAATTTACTAGGACTATGAAGCGACTATTCTCTAAGTTCTATTGTATCAGTAACAATTCAAGAAAAAGGATAAAAAGATCCTTTTATTCACTCAAAAGAGAGAACAATTAACAGAAGATACTTCTCGTATTTACAAATATCTTGTCAACACTTTTGACGATAACTTAAAAATAGATTGGTTTGGTTTATATGACTGCAAAGCCTCAAGAACAATCTGCCTAAGGGGAAAGATGTTATCGTGAAGGACTTTCTAATGGAAACTGGCTCGTATACACGTTACACATGGGGAAAACCACGATAACTCCCATGCATCCAGCCCGTTCGCGGAATTCAAACCTCGGACCGAACTACCAGTATTCAGCGACTTTAACGCTCGGCCGCTGGTGGGCCAATTCAAAAATAGAACGTAAAATTAAAACTAGATCTAAATTGAATGATCAGTCGAAGCTGCACAGTGTTATTTCAGGCGTAGTTGTCTGTTGGCTAAAACCACCGACGTAGATTACCCGTCAGTATGCAAGGCGGGGAAATATTAAACTTCAACTACTGGCGGAACAACGTGGCTGAAATACAGAACGGGCTCTATCTAAAGTAACTCAGACCTCAGTTTAAATAGTAGCTTTCTAGCCTACTTTACATAACGCGTAAAACCAAAATCTCATTCTGGCGAGAAAGTGTGAGTTGGAAAATGATAGTTTAAAGGAATAGCTGTTTCCAAAACCAAATTAACTATTAGGAAAATAAAATAAAATCCCACGGTCTATAACGTTATAAATTATATTTTGTATTTTTTTCTTGTGTGTACATAGATTATCACGTCTTCACTAGGAAGAAAAATAGCTAATTTTTAAGTATAGCTAGGGTAGTTCCTCTTTAAAATATATTACATGGATTTGAATTTGAATAGTTTAGTACTGCTATATACTCGCATGCGCTGTAAAACGGAGGAAATGGTTTTTCATTTACACTACATGTTAGTTCCATTTGTAATATACGTCATCATGAATGGAGTCTCCTTCAGCGCTACACGTATGTGTCTGATGAAGAGAGTAACTTCATGTGTAAGTTGGTGGATTGAAGCTGCATAGCTATCACGTTTTGGTAAACAAATCCAGCGGTAATTTTGGGAATGGCTACTATAGTTACGTCAATGATTACAGTAAGATGCTTCAATTAGATCATTAAATCCACTTGGAGCACAATAGCACGAAGGGGAACTCTTCTTCATTTGTTTCTCCTTCGTGCTTCCAAGATCGGTTCCTGGCGAAATAATGGCTGCATGAAAGTTTCCTGATTCTATTCATGTGTAAAGTGAATATGAGACAGATTTCGCTTAGACAGATTTTTCAACAATAAACCGAAAAGCAAACTTAAATGCTTTAAAAATCAAAACTTAAGTGTCTGTTAATTGGAAAGATGAAAAAGTAGTAAACTTAAAGTGTAGGGAGAACTAAATATATTTAAAAAAACTAAAACTTTCTAAAAATATGGAATGTAAAACTTGAAGAAACTGGCAGCAATGAAAAAAGAACATTGTATTCAGTTTATTACTCTTTTAAATAGAGTTGACAAGCGTTCAGTAATATATTGGAGTTAGAAAGCCTGTCCATAAAAAAGTAATAGAATGTTAAATTTAATAAAGCATAAGAACAAGGGTTAACGTCCATTACGCAACAATGATGATATACTTCACTCAGTGTTTGTTCTAAAAAGAGAAATGAAACCGTTTTCCACGAATATTTTCTCACTGTTATAGATAAATGGCAGAAGCAGATTAATGTTGCTATGGAAAGAGAAACCGAGAGATGGGCGGTGGGAATTTGCTTTTTAGTTTAAATCTTTCGTTTGATTAATGGATGTCGGTAGCCATATTTCATGTTGGTTTTAAAAGAACCGATGAGTTATTATAGCTGGAAGGGAAATGTCACATTAAAATTAGGTAAATTTAGGACTATAATTTCGTAGAAACAGTCTTGTTTTTATTTGGAAGAGAAACAAGTTAACGCAAAATGTAAAATTTAGTTTAGGGTAATTTTACATTTTACTCAAGCAGGTATGAATGTTATATAAAATTATTGATTCGGCGGCAACTAACATATCTGTTCTTTAAAAGAAAAAATAAACTGTACAAAAATATTAGGAGCAGATTTTTGTTTCCCAAAAAATGGTATCTTCTTGTATGACAGTTACTCCTAGAAATCGGTAAAATATGAAATCCATACTTTTTAAGATATTATTTTCTTACATTAGTGTCCTACATTTTAATTTTATTTACTCTACAGATTGTAATTATACAGTATGCCTTCTTTCATTATCAATATCTTGCAGATTTAAACCAAATTTTATTGAGAATTTTATTTTGAAATTTATATAATTCTAACTCTTCTAACCTTCAGCGTTATTACTACAAGAGGCCTAGTCAGAGCACTTGTCTCGTGAACGATCTCAGGTTCGAACCCTGGGTGGGGAAGGCACAAGCATTTCTGTACTGACAACAAAAAATCTTATTTTCTAGGAACTCGGACTTTCATAATGATGTTTGTAGACCTTGAAATCTTTTCTTTGAATTTGCTGCTTAATTTAGCGAAAATGTCATAATTTCTATAGAGGAAAATGAGGAAGATTATTGCAGTTTATTATGCTGTTCAAACAGAAAGTGACTCCATATATAGCAGACCAATTAGGGATTTAATTCCGCAATTAAATTCTAAGCATTCACAGATTAACTAATTTGCGTCCTTACATATGGGAATTTAAGATAATGATGTAAACCCGAATAAGTGAAATACTGTACTTAAAAGACGCAATTTTCAGGAGAAAAGGCAGAAAATTATTTTAAGTATTTCCGAGAGAAAAAATAAATTACAAGTAAATTTGATTGTATAGTGCGGGGCTGGTCAGTTCGTTAACTACAAGCTATCCATCTATTATATAATTAGATCATTTTTTGCATTTTTCTTACACACGTGAAAACCGTGATATCCCCTACAAAAAGGAGTCAGCTCAAACTCACAAAAGGATTAGGGTGATATATAATTACGTCATTACTCTTATTTCAATATAGTCATGTTAGAAATGATGTTAGAATAATGCATTTACTCTTATGCTCTACTTCAGTCTACGCCATTGCGTTAATTTTTATAAAAAAATAAGAATTACTAATTTTCAGACTTTTACAGAAACGTATATACACTGTAAAAATTTGGTTCAAAGTTTCACCAAACTATGGTGCTGAAAAAGTTGCAACCAAAAGATGGTAAAACACTGAACCATTATTTGGTGCTTTGGCTGAACCTTTATTTGGTAATAGGTTGAACCATTATTTGGTAATAGGTTGAACCATTATTTGGTAATAGGTTGAACCATTATTTGGTAATAGGTTGAACCATTATTTGGTAATAGGTTGAACCATTATTTGGCAATAGGTTTAATCATTATTTGTTAATAGGTTGAACCATTATTTGTTAATAGGTTTAACCAAGAATTGGCAGTATGTTAAAGCAAGAATGGGGAATGTTGAACCATAAATTAGAAATGCGTTAAATCACAATATGGATTGAGAATACCTTAAACCCTTAATTATAATTATGTTTACCGTTAACTGTAAATTATAGGAAGTTATTTGAGAGTTCAGTCATAAAATTTTCTATTATCCATTTTTCTGGTATTTTTTTATTCAATTACTGCTATGGCACCCTTCTCCTGGTACTTTTTTTAATTCATTACTGCTGTGGCTAAGATATTTGGAAATTTCTTATGCAAATCAGCATATCTATAGCAATAATTATTGAAAATTTGGCTAGAACAGCAGATTTACTTGCATAAGATTGATTCAGTTTTGAGAGAATGAAAGTATAAAATATATATCATTAAAATACACATTTGCAATATATTAGCATGTATATAAAAATATATTTTTACAAAATTAAATGCCTTACACACCAATAGGAATAAGTTAAAATGTAACTGCTCATTGCAAGAGCTGAATTTTAAAAATTCATGTTTGATATGCCTTCACTTGTAAATTAAATTGCATTAGCTTTGAGATTCAAGGTCTCTAGTATTTAAATTTACAACAGAAATTGCTTTCTCATAACAAAATTGATATTATACATTGTGTGTAATGTGTAATTAACAGCTATTCAACTAATTACTATTATACTATATAAAGAAAAATTATTCCATGCATAATTCTTATTTTCATTCACATGCCATGACACTTACCTTTAAAATTTGGAGACCAGAAGTGTTTGCTAGAATCTGTAAGGTTTCCCATGTCCCCTCCTCACACAAAAACAAGTTTTACTTTATGGTAATTTTTTATTTACAATATGTTAAAATATATTATGAAGCATGATAAATTATAATACTTATGTACCTATACAATAAAGAAAATTTTCCAAAGCTATTAATATTGTTCAATAAATTCAAAAGTAAATTCCATTTTTCTGCAGATTAAACATATCTCTTGGTAGCATGTTATATAGAAACGTAAACATTTCATGTAAAATAAGTCAGAGGAAAAACATAACTTAAGATGGCAAAGCTTTAATGAAGAACACATTTAAATCCACATAGACAAATTTTCTGCAACTGCTACGTAAGAAAAGTAATTCATTAAGAAATATTTTATGCTGAATTTTGCACAGACATACATGTAAGCATAATTTAATAAATTATATCACTTATATTCTGTTTAAGAAATTTAAAATGAAACTACTCATAAAACCTGTCGAATGATTACGTATATTTTATAAATATTTTAATCATTATTTTTCAGAATTTAATAACAAGTACTTCTGAATAATTAGCATACATTATTATGCTTATATAGAAACAGGACATACATCAATAACATTCTTCTAACTTGAAAACTTTAATTGTATGAAATAAATAAGATAAATGTACTTGTAAAGCATGCATGGGGGGATATTTACCATTACTTATAATATTGACAAAAAGCATTTTGCAGTTTCATATCCTGGAGTATTTAAACCAATAAATCTCAGAAAACACAAGTGTATGTAGTAGTCATTTTAATACATTTGTGAAAATTTCAATAGGATATTTAACAATATCATGAAACCCAAATTTAGAATTTTTTATTTAACAATTTAATGGTTGTCTCATATACTTAAACAGTTCTTGCAGTTCATAATCATTAGAAGAGAGACGCAAAGAATGCATGGTACTCAACATTAGATCAGTGATTTTTCACACTGTTGGTTGTATCGGAAATGCAACGGGTGGTAATTTGTGGGCACAGTGGTCTGACAAGCACATTATATCAAGCTCAGCGACGGTGTACCTCATAACGCACCATTTGGTGACTGCACTCTTTTGCCAGGATGAATTTCATAAGCTTGTTCTAATGTTCCAATTGAGATAAGTCACAACACATTCTGATCTTGCATGGATGTCGAGGTAGTCTTGGGGAGTACAGGGTCAGGCCTTCACAACCAGTGATTGAAAGAAGACAACATCTTTTAGATACTGTTTGTAGCTCTATTTCAACATCATTGGGAACCTAAAAAAAGAAGCGTTAATACACAGCTACATAACATCATGCATTATCTAAACTATTAATTTTATATTTATTTTTTCTTTCATAATTCTCACCCTCGTATCATGACTGATGTTACTATTAGTATTACTAGGTTATACTGACTGATGTTTCTGTGTTTTAGTATATAAGTTACAACAAATATATACTATCATTGCAATATATACTAAAAATAACATAAAGCATCCATAATATATTAAATTTAATTAATAAAAACTTAAATATTCATTTTGATTGGTTTATTTGGATGCAGCAAGCCACTCGATTGCTATCTGACTAGGGTATGTACATTGGGTTGCATTCATGTTACACATGGAGGAAGCCAAACATGCAGGCAGTGCGTTTGCATGGATTCAAACCTGGGTCGAAATGCCAGTGTTAAACAGTATCAACCATATCATTACTGGTAGTAAAATGTTAGTTTTACTTTTAGTTTCTAATAAAAAGTATAGAAGAAACAAAAACACAATAAAAAAGGAAGATGCATTAAAAACAATTTTTGTCAAATACCAGGGCTAAATATCAAATATATGGCTGGCCGAACATCAATACTTTGAGATATTGAGGATTTTATTTTTTAAAAAAGGAGGTATTAAGACTATCCCCGAACCCAGCAAAGAAGCACAAAAATGTACTGATGAGGCATTGCATCATGCCGCCAAAAAATATTTATGTTGAAATGTGTTGCTGCTGGTAGAGCATACATTCCACCGGTATTTAAAAAAATCTAATATATAATGTATATTAATATGCCTACACATCTAAAGGTATATTTAGTAAAAAATACACAATTATAAGAATTATAAAACATTAAGCATTAAAAAAATACAAAACATTAAGAAAATTAGCTGGATTACATTATTATACCAGCACCAAAGTGTTTATTTTACTATTATAAACCTACCAATATTACCCAAATATATTTATGTGGCAATTTAGTTGTGCCCATAGCAACCCCAAATGGCTTTCCAGACATTTCACCAGTACGACGGCAGATTATGATCCCTTCTATGGGAATTTCTGTGTTTCAGTATAGCGGTGAATAGCATATTGCAGTTTTCATCGGCGAAATCTCAGACTTAACTTCCTACACACATACAGTGCAATAAGACTTGTTTAAAGGCATCATGTGCCTTTTTTTTTTTTTGTGTGTCATTTTATGATTTTGATGCCATGGTTGTTCAAAATGCTAAGTTTCTGGAATTCTCTGCTGCTTCCTTCAGTGAAAGCAGATCGCTGTGTACGTGAAAAGAAGAGTGGAAAAAACCCAAAAAGACTGCATGTCTTATATGGAAAAAGAAAAGAAATTATGAAAGCAGCATTTTTGAACTAGAAATAAGGATATCCAAACAAATATCTCTCTCCAGTCAGCAATCAATTTGTGACTTTTTAATGGGGATGAATAATCAGAAAATACCAAAAGGTTTTTGAAAATTATATGTAATATATGACATTACATTTAAAAATAAGAATAATACAAGTTAGTAAAGGTAAAAATAGAGAAGCTAGATTTTGGAAAATTTTTCTTATGTAAAGCACGGGTTCTCAAGTTTTTTCTTACATAAACCCCTTTTAAAAGAACTTTAGAAAAACGTTTTCTTCATCGAACCCCTTACATTTTTCTCTGTAATGCAGCATAATCAAAATACAAATAATTGCAAATAAATAACAGCAAACTAAAATTTTGAACAAAAATTTTAAAAAAATGGTTTATTGGATTTATTTTTTTTAAATCTTTATTTTTAATTTTACAAATATAAACAAGTTGCCAGAAACAAAATAACGGATTTTAACTGCACAAAACTTCAATTTTAATTACACCGAAGTATGAATAATTAATGTGATCTGTGCATTCATGTAATTCTTTTAGCATTTGGCATAAAATTGCTCAATTCTCAAATCACTTCCATTACAAATATTCAACCTGTTTCTTTCTTCCCATAGTAAATTGCTGACTTGACTCAAATCTACTTATACTAGGTTAGAAGAGGGAAAAGGCAATGTTGGTTTGGTAACAACTTTTATTTTGGGATATTATTCTTGTATGACATTTAAAATCTGAAATAAAGCATATACGTACCTGCACTTCTGGAATCAATAGGAATCTTGACTATGCTGATTAATTGCCACTGCAAATTCGGCTGTCAATGTCCAGATCTTCATCGACTCCCTATAAAATTTCCATGCCCACCTTGGGGCCACTTGCCCGCCTGGAGGCGATTGGGATCCCTTGATACAATGATATGATTGCAAAAAGCACTGTTAGCTAAGAAAGTGGAAATTTTCAGAAACACAACTTTTTGTAGTAATATATTTTGAAAATATAACAGCTTAAAAACTGAATATTTTGAATATTTCAGCAATTTGAAATAATTAAAAAGAAAACTGGAGCAATTACATGTACAGTTACTGATACAAATCAGAGACTTATACTCTGAGAATTTAAACTGAAAATTTACTTTACCTTTATTACTGTCATCTTGAAAGAATATTAATATTTACATCAAAATAACTATAAAATATACATTTAATTTAAATTTATCAAACGTTTTTATTGTATTCATGTATAAGCACTTAAAAGTTACCTAAAATAATTACAAAAAAGGTAAAGTACAAATAGTCCTCTGCATATTATTTGAATTAAAAAAAATGGATGTCTTCGAAACAAAATGTTATTTTGGATGACTTCACAAGTAAAATTAAGCAAAAAGTTTAAATTATTCAAATAAAAAATAAGGTTTAGATTATATAAACCAAAAATCAACTTGCAAAAATATTCAAGGAAATTCCACAGCATCAGTTTTGCACAATTATCTTCATTTATTTCCTATATAACAGGCTCTTTTCTCACATACACTAATGTAATGCTTTCTAAATGACGTTAACCGTATTTGGCAATATTTGTTACCCTTAACAATAAATTATACTGCACAGTTAAAAAAATAGTACTTAAATTAAATCTTTGTGTTATGCTCTCCAATTATAAAAGAAGTTAATGCATCTATGAATTATTGATATCAAATAAAAAATAAACAATGTCAATTACTCTAATATTCTGCCATATTTACCACTAACGAAATGACATATGAAGAAATAACACTTAGCTCATATTCTAACTGGTTAGAAATAATCAATTATATTTTTAAACAATCAAACTTCGTTTTGCAGATTTAAACACAAATAAATACAATTTCAATAGCACATCTTAACCACTTCAGAAAAAAAAAAGTCTCTTATTTGCTATAATTTTAAATGCCTGATATTAATTAAATTCTCAATGCAAAGTTATTTCTTAAAATCAGAAACCATAGTCAAAATTCATTTACGTTCCACCTCAAACTACAAAACATGATTTTGCAGGATTATAAGAGGGGTTAAGAGATAATTATTTTTGTCATTTCGGCTATTAAAAATACTACCAGTTTGGCAAAATCTTTCTTGATCTTGAGAAATTCAACAAATTAACAATGTATCTGTAAAAGCATGATAAGTAAAACAGAAATTTACTCCCAGTTTGGCAGGGAAAATGTACAGAATTTCTTAAATTCCAACAAAAATTTTAAGTCTTAGATCCGCTTTCCAATCAAGTAGTCGCTCTAACGCAACAGTTATTGAAGGAACTAACTATGAGGCAGTGGCGTGCAGCTTTGAAGTTAACACTTTTCCATAAACTCAACACCAGCTAAAAGGCTGGGCAAGTCCAGAATGACGTTCGGCTATGGATCGTAGTAGAAGCACGTATAATTGTACATATGTTTTACAGATTTAAGAGCAAGCATGTCATTTTGTACCTCCATAAGGTATTTCTTCCGTCTACTTAGCATACCTTCGTGGTCGTGGTGTGGTGTGGTGGTCAGCACGCCCGACGGGTATTGGAGAGGTCCGTGGTTCAAGTACCGGTGATAGCATTGCTCATTTTCACTTCTGCTGCTTTCAAAAATACTTAATGTTTCTACAGTGGCGCTCAAACTTAAAAAAGTGGTGGATGATGATTCTCCATCACCAGGGTTTGGCAACTAAGGCCCTAAACCCCAGTCGCCCTTTAAAAGGGGGGGTATATAAGGTATTTCTCTCTCCTACTTAGTATACCTTTGGAGTGTAGTGGTCAGCATGCTCGACGCGTATTCGAGAGGTCCTGGTTCGAGACCGGGGGAGGGCATTGCTGATTTTTCACTTCTTCTGCTTTCAAAAATACGTCTCGAGTGGACCAAACAATCCTCATTTTACAACAGTGCGCGCGGCAAGGAAAACAACATTTTCCCAGTTAATAATGCACTTAAAAAGTGAATAAATACGTAAAATCGTACCTTAAGCGAGATCAAAACAAACTTAGAGAAATAGAAAACAAGATCTTATATCAGCCTTTAATCAGCCAAGAAATCAGGCTTTACACCAGGCGGTAGCGAAGGCCCGACGTTGAGCGTCTGAAATATCTTAAGATGTAATGATAAATATTACTGTGAAATCAACGAAAACAAGCATTTATTCAATGTACACACACTTAGAATTCGGGGAATTCAGAGATTAAAAAAAAAAAAAAAGGAGAGTCAGAAAATTCTCTGGGCATACGCTGATGGCAGAAATATAGCCCTAAGTATTCCATTTTGCATTATGGAGGGGAGACATTTCTTGCGGCCTTAAGTTTTCTAAAAGGGATGCAACCGAAGTCACAGTAGGTAAAGTTACACTTTAGTCTTTGAAATGGTTTCACAACTCGTCCATATTTGGTTCTTAACGCGTGACATTCTGAACGATCTTTTTTAGGGATTGCACTATCAGACAGTTTTGGAGATTTCGTTGAGTCTCAATCGAAGATGACATTCTTTTTCACTAGACAGACGAGTTGGTGAACTGTTTGAATCATCCGAAAGTGATTTCCAGCTAAAGAGAATACCCTTTTCCTCTTCTACTTCAAGGGGACCTCAGATTTGGCTTAAGAAGTATGACATTCGTCGTCTTAATGCAAGCAATACGAATATTTTTATTTTCTCCGGGATAAAGTAAAAAATATTTGCACATGTAGAAAGTATTGTTACAATTTACCACATTGATTGTTTCAGTATAATATGGGAATTCCCTTTAATTTAATAAAATATACAAAGCCTATCAGTTTTTATGACATTCTGAATGAAATCACAAAAAAGAAAATGAGAAACATGGCATATAAACGCAACAAAGTTTACCAGAGAAATATTTCTTGGAATGTTATATTTATTAGATTACGTATAAGAACTAAAATCCTGAAATCAACTTAAGTCTGCATGAAAATATTTCCTTATACAAGAAACAAAATATGAAATTCTGGACAAGATTTTCGAAGAATATTACTAGACTAAGCTAAAAGTTTAGGCTCTTTAAGTCAGAAGACACGAGAAAATGTACAATCCATTTTGCGCAATCCTTTCCGCAGGGAATTGCCTACCACAATAAAAACATCAAAGTTTCGTTGCAGCAAAAAGCGTCTGTGGTAACATCAAACCTGCTATTCAACGAAACAACGATTTATTCGATTGCTGGGGATGAAATATCATCTAACTCAAGAAATACTAAGAAAAGAAGATTTGTTTCATGTTTTGTTGGAACAATCTCCGCTCGAAAAAGTAAAACAAGTTTTATTTAAAGGCGGGTGCGTGATTGAAGTTATATAAAATGCGCAAGAGTTGATTTTTACTTATTTGTGGAGTTTCAGATTCGTATATTTCACTCGGAGGAAAGTTTAAGGAATAGAACAACGTTCCAGTCTTAAATGTAAAGAAACTCATAAGTACAGTTCTAGTCATTTAAACACTAAGCTTTCCATAGGCAATGCACTTTAAATCATAAAGAAAACATGGGATGCCTTTTTACTTCCTCCCACGAAGTAAAGAAAGTAAAAAGTTGGGGTATCATACTTCAACGGAAATATCAATTTTGTCTGTTTCCCGAATCCATTTAGAGCATATTTTGCATGCGTCTGCACGTATGGGTAGAATAAAGGACTCTTCCTTTCAAAATGAATTATAAAATGGATTCGAAAGAGATTTTTTTCTTGACATTTGTAAGCACGTACATATGTACACACGTATGCATGTATTTATGTTTCTCACATAACTCAGAAACGATTATCCGTAGAACATTGAAATTTTGTACATGTGATTAGTTGCGAACCTCCATTTTTTATTGCAATCGGCAATACCAAAATATGTACTGTCCTTTACTCGGCATTTAATTTCGCAATCGTTGGTCATAGTCACATAGTTTTAATTACAGCAGTGTTTTAAATAACGCAGATTTTCATGTTTGGGCAAAGTCAAATTAAAAAAAAATATTATTTTGGACAAATAAGGAAATCTAACTTTTAATGCTTTCTCTCGCTTCCTATACTTAAGTTTGGGGAAGCTATACTCGTTATGCAAAAGTAGACTTGTAAGAAGTTTGACTCCCGTACGAAAAAAATTAACCGGAATATTTAATTTCAAAATTTGCAGTTTTTGATGCCATTTTCGTATTGCCTTCAGAGATTGGTTAGTTAAGTTAGAATAAGAAATCGAGGAAATAAGTTTAAATGAAGCTCAGCAAAAAAAGGGCATAATTTAATAGGCCGTACAAGGAAGTCATGTGATGCTCCCATCAGATTTATTTTCTATAATTTATTGAAACCATTCGTGCTTCTGTTTCAGGTAGCTTATTAACATTCTGGAAGTTGTTAATAGATAGAATCCACGAATGGTCGTTAACGTGCAAAAGCTACCTTCTAAAAAATATACCGCAGTCAAAACATTTTCATTATTGATTATTTACGCACATTATAATGCCCAGATAACTTTTGCTTTAAAAATTGTGTTTGAACCCCTAAATAATGAGCAAATTATAAACAAATGATCAAAAAAGGAATTCAAGACACTTTCTTTAAATTCATTTTGTCTTCCTGTAAAGTACTGTGAACTTCTGTTCTGTTGTAGCTGAAGAAAATAACTGAGGACTTTATAGTGTTCATTTTAATTTTCCAGGCTTGGAACCATTGGGCGAGGGTGTCAGCTGCCTTTTGGAGTTTATATTTAGAGCGGTGTGGGTTGTCTCACAAAATAGCTACATCATCTGCGTAACAAGCTAAAAGCGAGTACGGGATGGGGGCATATAATTTATATACAAGTTGAAAAATATAAGCGAAATTATGCTACCTTGAGTCACTTCGGCATGAATAAATTTTGCTGATAATTAGAATATTTTTTATTTTAACCCGGAAGGTTCTGCTGCCTAGGTAGTTTGCAGTCATAACTATTAATTCAGGTGGAAATTGGTAGTTGATCAGCTTCATAAGGAGGCCATAATGCCATACCTTATCAAACGCTTTTTCAATATCCAAGAAAAGAGACGCGACAGTTTCTTTTCTTTTAAGCAGGCTTCTTATGTTTATGTTTCTAACAGTTTTTATACCAAAATTTACTAACATGAAACATACTTATAATAAACATGATCCACAGTTCCCAAATTTTCTTGGTTTTGAAATGCAAAAGTAGTTTGAACTAATTGTTGCCAAAGAAGAGTAAATTATTATCAATTTAAACACCAACAGACAAAGCCTCAGCATTAACGTGAGTCTACAGCGTAAGTCTCATTGACCCGCGGACTTATAAACATTTAATATCTTTTGATCAAATGAGATTTTAGGCGGTCTCAGAGTAACTTGTTGAAATGTTTATTTTGTTACAAATTTCACAGATTATTAAGCCAGCATCTATGAACAACGCATATCACCAAAATGGCATCACTGTATGTAGGTAACCTCCATCCAGATTGTACGGAGGCAACGTTATATAAGAAATTCTCAGTTATTGGAAAAATTTTGGATATCCGAATCTGTAGAGACCTAACTTTTAGCAAGTCTTTAGGTTTTGGTTTTGTTAATTATGAAAGGCTTGAGGATGCGGAAAAGGCCTTGAATACTCTGAATTATGACTTGGTGAAAGGTAGGGCCATCCGCATCATGTGGGCAAACAAAAACATCTTGAAGAAGCTACCTTCTTCTGCCAATGTATTTGTGAAAAATTTAGACACAAGTATTAATGAAAGAATGTGGTATGATATATTTGCTAATTATGGAAAAATTGCATCCCTGAAAATAGCAACAGACGAGGAAGGGCAATCAAAAGGGTTCGCTTTCGTTCAATTCGAAAATGAAGATTCAGCAAATGACGCCATTGATGGCTTGAACGAAACGCTAATTCATGGGAAGAAATTATACGTGAATAAATTCATTCCTCATGATCGAAGAACAAGAGAAAAGAGTCCGGTATTTACGAACATTTACCTAAAATATTTAAACCAGAGTTTTAAAGATGAAGATTTAGAAGATCTCTGTTGTCAATTTGGGACCATTCGTTGTGCCAAAATAATGACGGATGAAATGGGATTTTCAAAAGGATTCGGTTTTGTTAATTTTAAAGATCCAGGAAGTGCTAAAGAAGCAGTCGAAGAATTGAATGGCGTTATTGTTGATGGACAGAGACTTTACGTAGGGAGAGCGAAAAAGAAAGCAGAAAGGCAAGCCGAAGTGTTAAAACAATTTAAACAAAAACTTCGTTTCGGTGATCCATGAAAAGACCATAGAAGCATGCAGTTAACTATATGTTTCTTACTAAACGAGATGTTATTATTAAATAATATTTAAGACGTTTGAGAACGTTGTGCTCCTAATTTGGTTAATTAATTTAATAATTAAATGGTAATCATTTCTTGGAGATTTCTCTATTTATATGAAAAATTTTGAAGAAATTTACTTACTAATAATGAATCACAAGATTTGCTTATTATAATGAAGATCACAAGAAATCTATTTATTAATGAAATACGTTTTATTAGGAAATTGCACAGTATAATCATCATCAGAACTTCTGTCGTACTGGATACTTTTTTGTATGAACTTAATCAAAATTTATTGATAATGTCATTTAAGTCATTAAAGTATTAGAGGTAAAGTGCTACTTTCCAGTCTCGTCAAACGCATTACCAACCCAAAATGTAAACAAAAGAGTAAATTTCGAAACGTGGATTGGCACTTTTCTATTATCGGTACCTCACTCAGAAATGTATGTACGTATGCATGTGGGTATATGTGTATGTTTGCATAAACATACATACATACGTACGTACATACATACATACATGCATATATGAACATATACATACATACATACATATCTGAATCCGGTCCCGATAGCAGAAAAGTACTGGTGGCTTTTTTTAAATCAAAACTTTACCACTTAAGTAATCTAAGAATCTCACATTAAAAGAAAAATGTACCAATTTATTATTATCAACAGTCTTTTTTATGAGCAATTATTTTGCCTAATAATAATAATAATAATTTTCTTTTGAAGACAAGAGACTATTTGTTTGTCTCCTAAAATAGACTGCGCCCTTTTCTTTTGAATGGATTTGGATTTATTGGATTACGGGAAAGCGTCCGAGGGTTTATTTGCCTGTGGGACACATTTTGTGGAGGATTTTCCAAGGAAACCTGGATTACATTTATGTTAGGAATGGGGAAAAACTCGAAAACCACGCATAGCCAACCCTTTTCCCATGATTTGAATACGGGTCCGGCGAATCCGCTGAGCCGTGCCAATTTTCAGGGATCTTGTCTACTCGGCCACTACTGAGTTTCTCTTCTTTTGATACCATCAACGAAAGAAGTAACAATTTATGAGCTATTGTTTATTAATCGAAGTTTAAAAGACTTCTCCTGATGCTAAATTTTACACTTTCACTTTCTTTTCATCTTCAGAGTTAATTTGTAAAAATGTTCCATGGAAATTCTCTCTTATGTAACTCTATTTTTTTGTTTAGGAAGATTTGAAATAATTGATTATATTTAATTTGATTTCTCTTGCAATTCGTGTTCAGTGCGTCTCTGAAGCAATTATGCTTCTTTGTTGATAAGAGTACTATAAGAATAGGAAAAGTTTATGATGATATTTTTGCAATGTTTATTTAGATTAGGGAATTAGGATTTTCAAGAAGCTTAAGAAACTATTTCAATCCAGTATCACTCATTTTTTACGTTAATTAGAGAAATATTTTTGCCTGTTAGTGAGCTGTTTTGAGAAGATATTTCACTTGATTTCTATGTCCTGTTGTTTTTAATTTAACTGTTACTGCCTTCTGAGATAGGATATTTGTTTGATCTGTGTCAGCGGGCACAAGAAAACTAATATTGCGTTTCAGTACCACTTTGCAAGATTTAAACCGTCTGATTGTTAATATTACTAGAATAGATATGTTCTCGCTGACCTTTTAGCGGAATACATAATATCTTTCTGTATAACATTATTAAGTGCTGATTCTTATGTATAAAATATCTTTCTGTATAAGGCTTAGTTATTAAATTTTAATTCTGAAATGTTTTCTTTGGCAATTTAACTGAATGATAGCCCTAAGTTATTCATCATAATTTTTAGTAAGCATCCTTGACGTATCCGTATCGAGAAGTTAAAGAAAGAAAGCAACTAGACACGTTTTTTAAAAGAAACAACAAACATAGTTTATAGAGCATTTTAAGAAATATAAGCATGCACTTTTAAAGTCTTTGCAGGATATTGCTACAAAATTTCTGCACTTGAGAAATTAGACTTAATACCATTAAAGAATGGATTTCCGTTAAAGAATTAAGAATGGATTCATAATTCTTTAACGGAAATGCATTCCGTTAAAGAATTATGTTAAAGAAAAAAGAATACCGTTAAGAATGGATTTCATTTATGCCTAACATAACATCAAAATATAATTCTATCTAACCTTTATAGTGAGTGAAAAGTGAGATTCTCTAACAGCAAAAATTAATATAAAGCACAAGACTCAGCAAAGAGATGTTAAAAGCATAAAATCTGTCTTTGATAACAGGTAAATAGGTTAAAAGTGCATGGAGCACCAGAAACTTCATTACAGAATCGAACAAGTATTGCTTCAATACACCAACCAGCTAGAGTATATAAAACTTAAATTAACTGTATGCTATTTCTAAGTAATACTGTATTATAAGCAAGTCTAATACTGTATGATACTCTAATACTGTATTATATTCTAATACTGTATTATTTCTACGTAATACCGTACTATTTCTAAGTAATAATACAAACTGTTTAGTATACTCATTAAACTTTTGAATTACGTAAATATAGTAAAGCTGATATTTTGGAAATCGTTGCACTGGGAATTTAGTATTTTTATGTAAGCAGATAAACACATGGGGTTTGATTTTGCTAATATATTGGGAGTCTGACTCTTATTATGTGAGGATATTTGTTACAGGTAAGACTGTACTCAGCTCAGATCTTTCAGTCCAAAGTCCAAAGTTCATAAATAAAGTTCATGGTCTCAGCTCAGAAGGTTCGGTGTTTTGGAGCATTAATGGAAATTGTTAATGTTGGGCGGAGTTAATTATTGGGGAGTAACCTAGACATTGCTTATTCCATTTTTTATTTTTCGGTCCTAAGGTGTGACTTGGCATAGGTCTAGCCCTAGAGCACTGAGCTTTTGGTGTACTTTCATGATTTGTGCATATAGGTGGTTAAAGTTTCAAAGTTGTTTAGTCTTTTAAAGTTAAGATCTAGACTGATGTGTCTCCGAATGTGTAGGTCACTTGTTAGAGGGCAGAAGAATAGATAATGGTCAGCATTTCCTTTGAATCCACAGACGCAGTTGTCGCTAATTGGAGAAGTTACACTTGAGAAAATAACATGGATATGGGACATGACCGGGGAGTTGGTAACAGACAAATAAGGATTTTGTCTAGCTACTTATAATTTTTTGTAGGAGAAGAAATTTAATAAGCATTGCCATGCTTAATAAGCATTGCCGATGGCCTTAACATATCACCTTCGATTATTAACCTTCGATGGCCTTAACATATCATTTACACAAAAAGAGGACCAGCACAGAACCATGCGGCCACCTGAAGGTCTCTTGCCTGGAATAGGCCTTTTCTCTGGGAACTCTATATTTGAGTTCGAATTCTTAACAGTAATCGTAATGATAGCCTGAAAGTCATTTAATTTGACTAATTTGGAAAACAATACAGTGACTGTTCTTTATTAGACTATTTCGAATAACAAAAAAGGTAACTTCTTTTTTTTAATAGAAAGGTTAGCCACTATTTTCTCAGAATTTGACGATTATTGAATGACCTCTTTAAAAACCGAACTGAGTAGCAGAAAGTTCATTTTGATCTATGAAATTCATAGATGATTTGGGTTTTTTTCACCCGAAATATTTTGCAGTGAATCCCGAAGAATGATATCGGATGTTTTACACCATGTTTCGTTGTCGGAGTTTCACATTTAAACTTGTTTTTACTATGCCATTTGTATATTGTCTTGGACATTTCCCTCTACGCTTCAGTAGACCTCCACCAAGCCTTAACTTTGTAAATTGTCTCAGTTCACTTTATATTATTTTATATTTTCTATTAGTTATATATTATATGCGTATTAGTTTTATATTATTTTTCCATAATTCGAAAAACCCGAAATTGTTACTCGAGGTTGAAGTAATGTAAATTTTCTCTACTACCAGCCCACTGCTTCGCATAGAATCTACTTAAGAAATGAATTACTTTAATTCACAGATTTCTGTCTTTGTTCAGAAACGTATACACATTAAATTTGAGAACGTTTCACCTAATGACTACATCTTGAAAAACGTTGTATAGAGTAAATACTACAAGATGAATCTTTATATTCTACGATTTAGTTTCAGGGTTATCGTCTTAGGGCATAGAATGCATGCGGTGCATGCCTGTAAATTTTTGAATTGTGAGACAGGAATTATTATTTTTTAATTCACTCGTTTAGTTACATACTTTAAACAGACAACGCTATATTGATTGAATCATTAATTTTATTTAGAATTAGAAATTTAAAACAAAACAAGCTGGGCAAGACTACATGCAGAGGCAGACTGTCTTGTCTAACTCTGCATGTAGTCCAAATACTAACATCATTAACGGAATAATGTATTTCATGGGGGGGGGGAAACCTTATTCCTTTTTTCCTTCTGTAGCCTGAGATTAGATGGCCAATTTTTCTCTATCTACATGCAACCTCTACCCCGCATTTAAGCTGGAAGAAATGAGTGTTTGTTGTCTAGTATTGAATTTAGTGCAGTTTCATTATTTGAGGATTTTTATTATTTATCCATTTTTACTCAAAGGCAAATTTTCAGCTTTGAAGTTTGCATTGTATTACACGCTTAAGTTTAAGCTTGTTTAGTTTTGTTTTCAGGTAAAAGTTGTGTAGAGTTTCATTTATTTTTAGTAGTAATTTTAATTAGTTAGCCTTTCCAGTCTTCCCTTATTCCCTTCACTTTTACACGCCAGCCAGTATGTAAATTAGTTAGGGTGAACGAGTGTATTTAAACTGATGTACCGAAAACTTTAATTAGAGCTTGTCTCGCTACTGTGAGCCCACATTGTTATTTCTACCAGCTGTTAGCATTGAATATCGGTTCGCATTCTTGCCATTCTTAAAATGGTCTTTTACACCCTTCCCCTGATTGTGTTCATCTTCAAATCTTTGCGAGAAGTCACAAGGATTAACACTTAGGTACATCCAGTTACACTGCATGATAGCCAAGAAGACTAGAACCATCAGTTGTTTATTTAAATGTGGTTTGTTTTAAAGATGTTTCTATTTATTTCTGGGATTATTTGAAAGTACTATATGATAATACATTAAACCTGTAGTATTAAGTTAAGAATCTATTTTTAGAAATTTCAAGCAGGACTGAAAATGAAACAGTAGGCTTTTAAAGGCCGATACTCATATTTTGATTGTCTTTGAAAAATAAAAATTACCTAAAATGATAAAACGTAACGAGCATGCACAGTACATGTAAAGGTAAAAAGCGAGACATCTCAGACTCAATAATGCTAGAAAATTTCGCTCGGATCCAGACTCGAAATTACCGATATACACTTAAGGTAACTCTCAGGTTTTTGAACGAAATCATCGTGATTCTAGCCAAAGCGCACTGAAGCTTCAAATATGAATAACTTTATTATATACATGAATTACAGCACTACAGAAAATACTGTTAATAGAAAATATTAATGCCATATTTTATTTAGCATTTTGTAAAATTGATATTGGAGCAATAAAGAATGAAAAATTCAATTTCCGCAGAAAGTGCAAAATGCGTAGAAAAACTTTAGTAGTTGAGGAAGAAAGTCCTTGTCAAAATGCGAACTTAAAAACAAATTTTTATGGGCTATATACATTTATTCAAAATTCTTTAAATGGATTGTAAACCAAAATAAAAATGTATCTGTGCCTCAAAGTGAAGAAAAATATCCTTCTCAGCTGTTAGCTAAGACTGACTACTAGTCTGAATGGCAGTGGAAGAATTTGAATTTCGTATAAGGCTTTGTTATTTATGTGTCCTGCTGATTGGAACAAGAAAGGGAGGGGCCAACTAGCTACTATACTAGTCCCATAAACAAAATTTCAACATCCTATGGCCAATCATTTTTAAGTTATGTGTGACACATACGTAGGCTGTCTGAAAACTTTCCGACCTAACAGAGAAAAAATATATTTTTTCTCCAAAAGTACCTTTATTTCTGGACATAGTCTCTTTGCCAGTCTATACATTTCTTCCAGCGATGCTCCCATCCTTTTAACTCGCCCAAATAATATGTGGAATCTTTCTCTGAAAATTCTCCTCATTTGACGAAAATCTTTGTCCAACAAGTGTTTCTTTTAGCTTGAAAAACAATGTCACTTAGTGCAGGGTCTAGCGAGTGTTAGGGAGAGTGGTCAAGCATTCAAATCGTACTTCATACATTTTTGCCTCTGCAATCGCTGAGGTGTGAGATGGAGCATTGTCTTGGTGAAACTAAATTTTTTTCCTTTGCAAATGTAGCAGTTTTTCCGCAATTTCTGCCTTCGGCTTGTCAAGTAACGTTGCATAGTATGCACCGATAATGATTTTCCCTTTTCAAGATAATCTATTGAGACAATCCCATGTCTGTCCCAGAAAACTGTTTCTATCACTTTGCTAGCAGAAGGAACAGTTTTTGCCATTTTTGGAGCCGATTCTTCATTTGCAGTCCACTATTTTGACTGTGTTTTTGTTTCTGGGCTATAATGATGAATCCAAGTTTCATCTATAGTGATCCTTAGTCGAAAAAACTCCGATTTATTGCGCCAAGAGAACGGTGCAAAGGTACTTTTGGACACGTTTTCGGTCCAAAGTGAGCAAACGCGGCACCCAACGTGCAGCCAGCCTGGCGTATCTAAATCTTGGTTCAATATGTGGCAAACACGTTCTTTGGACATGCTAATTGCATCTGCTATTTCTCTAACCTCGATTCGATGTTCATCCAGTACCATTTGGTGGATTTTAGCGATGTTTTCGTCATGGTTGCAGTTTTTGGCCGTCCTGAACGTTCATCATCATCCAAGCCCAAAGTTGCCCAGAATTTCACAGTAGTAAATGATGATGCAGTTTTTTCACAGTAGTAAATGATGGAGTTGGATACAGTCCCAGTACATTGTATCCAACTTCTCTTTAATGAGTAGGAGTATTACCTTTCAAAAACCAGTATCTAATGACAGCACGATACTCAGTTTTTTCCATTTTTGTAAAATCGGTCACATCAGCTGCCAAAAGTAATTGTCAAACAAAAACTTCGCTTTCCAAAATAGCTGAAATTTTGATTGGCAGTTACCAAGTGATGCCTAAATAGTTTCTCCCCCACTTCGGTTGATTTTAACTGCGATCTACTTATTGAGGTCGGAAACATTTCAAACACCCTTCGTATTTTTCGTGACGTTTGTATCACGAAAAATCCATTTTTAATCCATTTAAAATCCGTTTTGGAAACAATAGCCCTTTATTCTGTCCATAAGTATATACATTACTAAAAAGTAATCAAAATGGATTCGGAAATGGTCAAAAGGGATTTTTCTTTAACTATGACAGCCGAAGCACTTAGCGATTACAATACTTCCTTTACTTTGTAAAAGGAGATAAAACTAAAGTTGTATCACTGAATGACATTTATGAGGAAAATAAGTTCTTGAATTATTCTAATTTAATTATTAACGGATCACTCAATGTAATTAAAACTAAGGTCAAAAACTGCGAATTTGAAATTAAATATCTCAGTCAATTTTTGTCGCACGAGAATCAAACCTTTCGTGTTTTATTTTTTGTAATGAACACAACATTTTCTTCAACATAAGGAGGAATATATAAAAAAGATTATATATAAAAAGTAGAGGAGCTTACAAAAGAAACATATAAAGGAACAAACACCGAAGAAAAGCGTAAAAATTTAGATTTTATACATTTTACATAATTAATTTTTCTTAATATAAAAAATGCTCTCTAAAATAAAAGTTGTCTCATTTAAAACGTTTTTGTAGCTGGACGTATCGTATTTACTCTCACATTTCCGCCCCTCCAAGTTTTTCAGCATGTGATTTAGACTGAATTATGGAACCAATGTAAAATGTATACACAGGTAGAAAATTATTTCATGTAAGTAAAAAGAAGGTTCTTGAAACTGAGAGACCTTTGAAATACATAACATAATTAATATTACTGTGTATTTATGCGAGCTTTTTAATGCGCAAATTTTACCATTTTAGCCGTCTCTTTAGAAATAGTATACAATGCTTATTTTTTTACTTTTCTCATTTTTCAAGGGGTAAAATCAGTAGCAAAAAGGGGAATAATTCGCAAATAAATACGGTGAATGTGTATGGCTAATGATTGCGAAAATAAAAGACTTTGGGTAGGAACTTGGGCATCGTGTATAGTTAGTTACATAGTAACAAACAACTGAAGCTTAAAAGTTGTTTTGAGAGTCAATATTTTAAAAAGGTACAATTAATTTTGCACTTAGTTTAGATCATTTAGTTTTTCAGGTGTAATTGTTGATAATTACCTTCTACAATTTCAGTTAAGATTAATATCGATGTCTTAAACGTTTCATAAAATTTCGTTTTTGCTCTTGAAGCAGAAGTAATCGGAAAAAATGGATGTTTTACATAGTATTATCAGTATGTTTCCTATAACCGACAAATAATAAATAACAGTAAAATTTAAAATCCCATCTTACTAATAGTTTAACACTATGAAATTTAAAAGTAAGAATTTTAATTTATTATTTAGTTATCATTTTAATTTAAACTGCTATTTATTTTGATCAAAATATCTGCAAAAATAATTAGTTAACATTTTAATTTACCCTCTTATTGATTATGACTAAAATATATTTAAAGTTTACTAATGACTTTATTAACAAAAGACAACATTTCATTTCAAATTAAACTAAAGAATAAATTAAATTATTTTAATCGTGTTGATAAAAATAAATTTACCGGAATGAATAGCAAGTTTAAATCTTATTAAGTTGGTAATTTTATATAATCTGAACTTATTGCAATTTTTCACAGCAAAAGAAGACAACTCGTATTTGCGTATCTGCTGTGAAGGGACATTTAGTACCAAAATCCATGGCTGCTGATGCCCTGGTTTAGACTCCGTAATAAGCAGTCCTTTTCATCTGAATCGATGAATAGTTAGCCACATGCAGGTGCAGAATCCCTATCAGCTCTTTAGATAAAAGTTTCCAAAGTCAATTTAGCACGAATTACCGGAGGCAGAAAGAACTTCAACAGCAAAGCGTCGAATCGAGCAATAAATTCACAAACACATCGCAACCTTTATTCCTACGATAACGTAAACAGAAGGGAAAGGCGAGATCATCGCCGAATTTTAAGTGGAATTTAGGATGCTATTTTCCCTGCTGACGCCAAAACAGCGCCAACTTTTACGATGGGAGTTAATATGGATTTATTAAGTGGAAGCAAAAAAAAGCATCTGTCCCCGGAAAGAATTTTTATTACCTCTTCATGTATGATGGATAAAGAGAGTTCTGGTCTTAAAGGAGCAAAGGATCATTTAGAAGAGCGAATTAGTTGGTGAAAGGGTGAGAACGATTTAGGTCTTTCGAGGCTGGTGAGTATTAGCTGTAAACTTCCGCAATATCCAGAAATTTTGCTGGAGCGAATCCAGAGAAAAGATGTAATTTCTGCTGACTATGAATATCATTAAATACTGTGTCACTTAATTTTGTTCGTCAAGCACAATCTTTAAGACTGCTCTATTAATAAAATTTTATTGCACGTTTTTAAAGATTTGAAGTGCAAAAGAGATTGAAAAGGACAGCAACGTTTTTTTTTAATCTTTTTTTCTAGAGATCGTGTGAGCCCAAATATTTTTTTTTTTAATTTTTCATTCTTAGCGTCGCTTTGGTAAACCATACTCGAAACTTATGCTCTTAAAAATATACTAAAATAATTTATTAACTTTTTCCCTTCTAAGTTAAAAATAGCATGGTTTGGGCTCAAACGTATGGAATTTAGTCAATTTAATTACTTTTTTCATTACAGATTTTTAGCGCCCACTAGCGGCCGAGCGATGAAATTGCTGAACATTGGCGATTCGGTCTGATGTTCAAATCTCGGCGAACGGGCTAACTGCATGGCCTTTTTCGTGGTTTTCCCAATGCGTAACGTGTATACGAACCAGATAACCTCAGAAAGTTCTCCGTGCTATATGCTAAGTCTTTCTGAGGTTCCAGATAACCTGAGAAAGACTCAGCACGGACCTAATGGTTCTGGAGGCCCCGGAAAGGTTATTTATTTGTCGGCTCGTGGGTCTGGCATGTCTCAGAGCAGCCGGTTCTAGTAGCCCGGGGGCTGGCGCCCAGGGTTTGCTGCGTAATGGATATGGCCCTCTGTGACGGGCAGCCCGAGCGACTGGTAGGTATCAAATTGACGACCAGTGGTGCCTTGGGGTCCTAGTTACTCTAGGTGCGTCGGCACCGATCCCTTCAAGGTTCTGGGACAAGGGTTGAATCCCTGGACCTAGTTCGGCTGGTGGTGAAGACCGTTAGTGTCATTAAGTTCGACGGAAAGGGGAATGCTCAAAGATTATCTTAGGCAGACAGGCCTAGAGTGCTTTGCTATAATTAAATAAAACCAAACCAAGAAGATCTTTGGTGAATTCAAGCTGCCTTTCTTTCTCTTAAAACACATCTTCATTTGACACTGTTTTATATTAGGATAGCCAGAAAGCCATTTTTTTAGAAATTTTTTATTCTATAGAAAAGTTACCGTCGACCATATTTGCTAGATTACGTCAAGCAAGAGAACTAATTACGTGCATTTATGTTTCCCTGTTTTGAGTTCATAAATTTTATTTTCGAATATAGATGCAAAGTTTTAAATACAGACTCTTAATTCTATTTTTTAACCTCTGTCAGTTTAACTAGATTACTAATTCAGTGGTCCTAAACTGTTCCTCCGATGCAATTTTATATGGCTCGCATAGACAGTTGAGTTATATGTTGCAAATGCAGTTCTTATAAGTAGAGACATTAGGTTAATTTTGAAGCAGGAGTACATGAAAAATGAACAATACACAACGAATGCATGCTAAGAAGGCGGGAGAAATATTTTATGTACGCCCCCTTTTAAAGGGTGACTGGAGATTAGGAAACCCAATCACAAATCCTGGTGGTGGAGAATCATCATCCGGGTTCGGGCGCCAATGTAAAGACATTAGGTAGTTTTTGAAAGAGACCTGAAAAATGAGCAATGCCCTAGCCAGGATCTTTGAATACGCGTCGAGTGTGCTGACCATTACATCACGAAGGCATGCTAAGAAGGCAGGAGAAATATCTTATAACCTTATATAAGAGCTTGTTATTGAAAGAAAAACGTAGAATGAGTAGATTGTCATTATATCCTTATCATTGTATGCGTGTATGCTAAGTCGTGTGATTGTTGTAAGCTGAGTTTATTTTGCTAACTGCAGTTGAAGGCGCTTCAGTACTCTGGCATTTTCGTTTATTTTCGATTGAATAGAACTTCCGATATACTACAGGATGGTTATTGAAAAGCTTCCCAGATATATTAACCCCTAGCAGCCTCTGTAAAACGTGAAGTTATAAAAATTCCTCCTGTGATGCTACGTTCGGCATTGTTATCAACAATCTCCCGCATACAACGCGTTATCATCTGCGAAGATGGGCACTTTGAAAACTTGTAATTCCAATAATAGTTCTTTTTTCTCCTCTCCTCTATTATGTAATAGTTGGTCCTTTGCAATGCTCTTCTGTGCAAATGTTTTCATCATACGGGTATCGTTCCAATGTCATTTATGGTTTTTCATTGCGCTGATCAATTTGCGCAGGGTAAAAATGGGTGTTTTCATTCGAAAATTTCGATATTTTGCCCCTGCAACCGTAATTGGAAGAGCTCTCTTGTTTTAAATCATCACAATCTCAAACATGTGCCCTCAAATTGCAAGATTTGAAAGTGTAAGAAATCAAAAACTGTACTAACTTTTTTCCAATCATTATTCGCCGAAGAGACTATGCTCTCCTTCTCCTTAAGATTTGAATTTGGATTGTGCATCTGCTGGCGGACAGAAAAAAAAAAAAAAACTGTTGCGTAGGTATCTTCGGAAGTGCCATGCAGGTAATGAGCCATGAGCTGTAATATTACACTTGTAAATCATTTTATATTATAAAAATTATTATATTTAAAAGAAATATTTTAAAGATCATTTTGTCGAGTCTTTATCTTTTGGAAGTAAGGAAATGTACCCTGCGAAAAAAAAAATGAGTTAATTCTATATCTCCAGTGTTCTACTGGGCCGATCGACCAAATTCAACTTGCGTTTTTCATGTCTCGAAAGCGTTACTTAGGATACACATTAGATTTATATACAGCATTGTTCTAACATAGGTATTTTGACACAAAATCGGAATTTTTCCGAAGAAATATTCAATTTTTTCCATATTTCGTTTCTAAGACTCAAATTATGCCAGACTGCTACATTTTGTAAAATTCGCACTAGTAGTTTTTAAAAAATTACCTCTCAAAATTTTAACGCCTCCATGTTAGTTGAATTTGGTATACATTTATTAATATCTTTTTTTTTTTTAATTAAACTTTTTTGTTTTTTTTTCCCATTTCGAAATTTAGGTTCATTCTAAATAAAATTCACCCATTTTTTATGATATATTTTTCAAGTCTGTATTTTTAAATAATATTTATAAATTTTTCGAAAAAGATTTTGAATTATAACCTATAAAAATTTTACCATCCTCTTAAAGTAGATGTATTTCTAAGCATAACTGCAAAAAATTAGAATTTTTTTATTGAAAGTTTTCTATGATATGTGTAAATTTGCTTGTTTTAAAATTTGGCATACTTGTTATAAGCGATAAGAACGCCAAATGTGGTTTACGCACTTTGTTAAAATTATTTGAAAGTATGAACTGTGCCCTTTTTTCCCGCTCGTGTACAATGAAAAAAAAAAAAAGGAAAATGAGTTGCTATAAATTAAGAAGTTGGCCGAGTGAATTATTGTTGGCGCAAACTGAAAAAAATGCGCGAAGATAAATTTTTGAATTTCTCCGTAAATGTCGCACCAAATTTTGCAAAATTTATTATTTAGGCATAATTTGAGTCGTAAAAGCGAAATATAGAAACAAAATTGGCATGTCATTTCAGAAAACGTACGATTTTGTGCCAAAATACCTATATTAGATCAATGCTATATATAAACCTAATAGAAAGTTGCGCTTTCGAGGCATAAAAAACGCAAGCTGAATTTCGTCAATCGGTCCAGTAGAACGGGAGATATAGGAACTGTCCCTTTTGCGCAGTGTGCATTTCTGTACATACTAGCAACACAACTACGGCGCCTAAAATCCCCATACGGATCGCCAAAACTAAAAGTGATGATGACGGACCACCATGGATACGTTCACGATAATTAAACTTTAATGTTTGGTGATTTATAGTTAAGTAAATTCAAAACTAAATGAAAAGTTGAGAATTCTGGTCCTTTCGATCTATTTTCGTTTTCGCTGATCATTAGAATCAGGTAAATATAAGAAGAATTCTGTTCACCATGACCTAATTTCATTTTTGCTGAACATCCGAATCAGCTAAATATTCTGTTGAATTCTAATTGTTTTGTATAAAGTTTGATCACCCTAATAATATCGTATGAGTTCTGCTGCATACCAGTTCCTTTAGCACCGAAATTTTAAAGTATTGCTGAAATTTAAATGAGGAATTTTATGGTAACACCCGCTACTTTGACAATTTTTTAAAATAATATTTGAATGAATATTTTGTATGAAGTTCAAGTATTTTGTTCTATGGAAGCTTCGATATTAACTAATAAAAAAAATTCACAATAAATAACTCTTCCTTTTGTTTTGGTACAGAAATATATAGTCTGCAAGTTGCTGTATTTTGCACTAATGCAAATTATTGAAAATATTTTATAGCAGTTTACGGTCTGAGAGCGGTATTTTATATGTTATTTCAGAAAATCAATAGAAAGTGATGTAAAATGAGTTATTATTTTATGTTTTCCTTGTTGTCTGTTTGATGTGTACTAAATCCATATAAATATTTTGAACTCTATATATCTTGGCAAACTAAAAGTTTGAGGTGTACATTTTGAAGAAATTTATCAACTTTCCTTTAAACCTGGCTTATTTAGCAAAAGGGAAGAAACAAGATCTAACTGGATTAGAAGACAACTGGGTGTAGTGATAGAGGAAAATTTTAGAATTCCTGAAATAAGTAATGTTATAATCACCAGTCACACGTATGACACGGAATTTCCGAAAAAAATGTTTGAATCGCGTCATAAATTAAAAAAAAATAATAAATGGAAATAGAACAGCGCGCTAATTGAGAGAAAGAAAATAAACGGTTGTTTGAAATGGAGAAATCAAAACTACAATTTAGTATTACTGGTATTATTATTTAGTCTAGCACCGTGGAATCTAAAACGATATCTTTTTCTGTAGATGTAGAAATGCCGAAGTTAGAACTGAACAAGTTAATTCCTAATTTGATCCTAAAAACAAGCCGCCGTGAGTTTAACTCTGAACTTGTTTGAGACGTAATTATCTCCCCTGAAGGTACCAATTTGAAAATGGGTAGTTAATCTTGTTGGTCTTTCTACCAACCGATGATGTAACTAAATGCAAAGGAATGCTTTGATGATGCTCAAGATTATAACAAAATTAAACAAATTCTCTTAAAGGCTTGAGTGCTGAGAAATTTCGACAATACAACATAGGAAAATTCCATAAACATCTGGAAAGATATTTTATTTTATCTTTCGATGGGTGGTTTAAAGAATCAAAAGTCATGCCGTTTGAGCAGTTAAAGAGCTTAATACCGGCATATCAAATTAAGAACAAAGCCCCTCAGGATTATAAAGAAAATTTTTTGGATAACTATTCTGATTGGAGAACACCTTACTCAACTAGTTGACAAATTAGATCTGTATGAAGAAGTTAGACATGTATGAAATAAAAACGTTACTAAGGAAACCTCTAAGTTTCAACACCGAGATAGTCCCAAACATTATAGAGGTAATCCTCAACATACTAAAAACGCCTTATCAAGAGATAATGAAAAAACGGAAGATCGATCTATTTGTTAGGTACTATGGATGAGGGAAATCAGAGGCTTTATTAAGACTATCAGGACATGTATTATTTCTTTTTATCTGCTTGGCGAACATGACGTGTCCTGACTAGACAGTGAGTCTGACTGCAAACTATGTCCTATGGAGTTTAGCAAAGACGACAAGATGAGAAAGGTTACAATTACCCTTTATTTTCCACGATTTCACAAGCGCTCCCGCACTTCGGGATACAAAAACCAACCACTTGTAGTCTGAACTAAAAATACAAGACTACTAAGTAACTAAAATTTAAATAAGAGCTAACCTTTAATATTTTACACAGGGGACTAACACTAAGTCTGGTCTGTTAAATTACTACCTCTGTAGTACGCAAACTACGGAAAACTACAATTCGTCTTTAGCTTTTAAGAGGACTAAAACCTCTGGCCTTAAAGGCGGACAGTAACTGATGGCAAGCTCACGTAAAGTCTCGTGGCAAGACGGGTCACTCTCTCCCCTTCTAACTCTGCTCTTGGCAAAAAGCCACAACTTAAATACTTAAGCGTTAGCAAGTACAGTTTGCATAAACACGTTCAGGCCTTAATTCTGGCCGGAAGTGGAAAATAAGAGATGATAGTAAAGTTTTAAAATAAAATAAGGTTAGTCAAACTTAGGATACTTACAAGGCTAAATGCTCCGTCTGCTCCCCTCCTTTCAAGAAAGCAGAAGCTAATTTCAGAGCTATATATCTTCGAATGTCCTCTGACGAAGAACTCCTGACAACTCTTTTGTCAGTAAAAATAAACGGGTAACCGGAACTGTATGCGCTGACTCTGAAGCCAGCCAAATTGCAGCGGGAGAAACGTTACATCGTCTTTTGAGTGAAAGAGGAATAAAATTTGCGAAAACCAGTATGAATGTAATCTAGCTGATGTCTCCAAAAGAAAACAGAAGTTTATACTACCCTAGCAGATACTGGAATTGAAGGACGATCGCTCCTAATTACTTTATTTGCGTTATCTACAGCAAAAGATAACAGAACACTCTTAGGAACTTATTTTTTACTTAGCACAAGAATTGTTTTAGATCTTCCAAATAACAGAAGGTATTTTCATGACAACCCTACACATAAATTTAGCTTTAGTGATGTTATTTTCAAAACCACCCGAGCTTCCAGAAAATAATGCTGAATTCAACACGTTGCGATTAAAAGAAAAGGAAGAAAGATATTTATCTGAAAACCAAAGTATATTTTAAAGAAGGGGCATAATATATGCTGGGAAAGAAAAATGGAAGAATGTGAGTCTCTATAAGTTACGCCTGTATTTCTTGTATTTAAATCTAACGGGAAATTACGACTTTGCATCGATTACCGAGGAATGAATGCTGTTACAATGCCAGACTCATACCCATTATATAGGATGGATAACTTACTGCATGCTGCTAAACATGTACCAGCTATGACAACCACTGGTTTGAGGCTGGGTACTATTAAGTGAAGGTCTGTCCTGTAGGCAGAAACAAAACAACATTTGTTTGCTCGTTTGGAATTTTTCTGTTCGTTCAAATGCCTTTCGGACTGAAGACTGCTCAAGCTACTTTTCAAAGATTAACTGATAAATTTCCAAGCAGAGTGAAAGTATGGTCATTCTATCATAATTAGATGATATAGGAACACTATCAGAGACTTTCGAAAGATTATGTATCTGATTTAAAAGCAGTTTTCGAAAGTCTCTTGCAATTTAAACTTCAGTATAGTGAAGTATCTTGATCAATGGATTACTGGTGAAGGAGTTGAAGTTGATCCAGAAAAAAATTTCTGCTATACAGAAGAGGCCTGCTGCAAGAAACGTGTAGCAAACAAGTGCAGTCTTCTCCTGGTATAGAAAATTCATACCAAAAGTTTCAGCAATAGCTAGACCTCTACGTAATCTAACTAAGAAGATTATAATCTGAACACGGTGATTAGAAGAAGAAAACTCTTTCCAGACTTTAAAACGACATCCAGTTAGCTTTCTCATCTTAAAACAAAATGTTGCAACAAAGCCTTATATTATTCGAACGGCTGCTGGTAACTATTCTTTGAGTGCTGTGCTTTTACAAAGAAACTGTTCAGAAGAACACCTGTTAGAATATGATAGTCGATTGTCATCACTGCCAAAAGAAATTACTCTACAACAAAACGAGAAGCTCTTACTATTGTATGGGCCTTGAACAAATTCCGTGGCTATATTTATAGTCAAGAGATTACTGTGAAATCCGATTACCAACCCCTAAAATTTATTATAATCTTAAAGGTTTCTACGGTGGTTATGCAATAGTTAGGTGGATTATGCAGTTACAGTCTTATAACTTGAAGATGGAATACATCTTTGGACGAGCTAATGTTCTAGCAGTTATAACCCTATATTTGAAAAGATTTGTTACCATAGTCAACCAGATAAAGGAACTGATTGAAAAGAAACGAGAGTATCTAAAAAAACACTATTTAAGGTTTCATTTTTGTAAAAACACAGACCTATTTCACACTGGAGTGAAGCTGTTCAACATCTGTTTACTCGATACTATGCAAATAGCCATAACAGAAAGATTTGAAATTGACACATGTGCAGATCTCCACATGTGTCAGAAATTGCCGTCGTAGCTGTAAAAGAGTGAAAAAGATAGGGTTGCATTGTTTGTTACGGCAAAAGTATTTCAGAGTTATGTTTTAAAACAAACAAGTATTCAATTTGTATGCCGGAAAGTTCACTTGCGGGAGAAGAATTTTGGCTTGTTTGAATGCTTTTACTTGGCTTGTTGCTTTCTATTAAATCTCAGAATTAAAATCGCTGTTCACGTGCAATGAATCCAAGAAGCAAAAGTTTTGAGGTAGTCAGAGAGCTGATGATAACAATTTTTCTAATTTTTTTAAACTAATGGTGTACATGAATCTGCCATACTGGAATTTTCAATTTTTTCTACAATATTTGAGAAATAAAATACTCATTTCTTTAGTAGTTTTTATAAGAGCATATATTGAAGTTTTTCTCGTGACTTTTTTAGAACTTTATCAATTTGGCAGCCATCTTAATTCTTAACGATGGACATCTTGATATTTATAGTTTTTCCAATTAGAACTGAAAAGTTCCAAATGTTGGAACTGAAAGCTGAAATTATCAGGTTAGGCAGACAGTTTTACATTTCTGTAAATGTTTAATATAAATCTTGCATCCAACATATTGGAATTTTTATTTTATTAACCTTTTTTGGAATTTCTTATAAATAAAACTCTTAATTAATTTACAATATTTTATTATGAAACCATATCGCATGAATTTTTTAGAACTTTAAAAATTTGTAACTATCATGAAAACACTATCTTGAAATTGACACCTTTTTATCTTGAAATTTACACCTTTTTTTATGAAAGATTGTCTTATGTGCTTTTCAAAAGTTTGAAATTATGATCCCTGTTTTGTATCCGCAATCTTGAGATTAATCTTTTCCTAATATTTCACGAAAATTCCTATATGTCTTAAAAATGTACAAATATTAAATTAGAAATAGTAAATTTAGATATATTAAAAACTTTTTAAAATAACATACGTATTTTAAAATGCACTGAAAAATATTAAATATATTTCAATAGTTATTGAGATCTTACAAGAAACATAGGAATCCTTCCCACCTGTATTAGGGACATGCTAGTCACTGTATAGTTTGTATTCAAACATAAATAGCTTGTACTCAAACGACAGATTGTGGTTGGAGATTTTGAAGCTAAAGATTCTGCTACAATGCGCACTACATTAGTATGTAGACTACAAAAAATCATTTCATATACTGTTTACGACCGCATAGCTTTATCTTTTTCTAAAATTTTTATTTGAAGTATTTTGAAGTATTTCCCGCCTTCCCTTTATTTAATTTCCCGCCTTTATTTAATTTCCCGCCTTCCCTTTATTTCCCGCCTTCCCTTTATTTATTTGAAGTATTTCCCGCCTTCATAGAAACTATCTTTCGAGCTTTAATATTAAGCATGTGTGCATTAATTTAGTCTTTCTTTAAGCAATCTTAGTTTTTTCCTCTCATCCTTTTGTCTTTCTGCTCTGAAAGAACTTCCTCCTTCTTTCGAATCACACATCAATAATACCCTTTTGTTCTGTGCATATTTGTAATGATTTTTCTGACGGCTGTTTCGCAATAAATTTTAATTTGAATGTGAAATATTTTTCTTTTGCATAATAATCAG
>KK112167.1:667582-679797 GCA_000611955.2 Stegodyphus mimosarum
TCCCTAAAAACAAAAATTAGAAATAAACGCTGTATTTTTATCATTAAACTCTTAACGATTTTTCTTTGTGCCTAAGATAAAGAACTTAAATTAAAAAGGGAAAAGAAATGCAACAAAATGCTTAGAAACCCAATACGCCAATAAGGCTTTTCAAATGTCCTTGAAGTCTCTAATGGCGAACCCAGAAGGGTTGTTATAATATCTAAATCCTGTAGGAAAATCTTGAATAAAGCTGAGAGCTTTTAATTTTATAATTGTACCCAATTAATAGTTTGTTAATACATTGCTATATAATAGTAAAGAAAAGTTCTGTTAATAGTGCTTAATCCACAATCATCCCAATTAAAATTACATCAATGTCGCCTTGGGTGGCAGATTGGATACCAGAGGCCTCAAATCAGGAATTGGGTTTTAATTCCCACGTAAGTCTTGCCTGTGTGTATATGTCTTCTTGCAACGCAGTTTAAATCTGCTTTGTATGTAACTTAAATAGTGCTGTTAGCCATACTCTGCACGCAGCTCGGACAGCTTAGTGCTGAGATGCGCGGTGGCTAGATGACCGATGCGATCGACTGTTCCTGACGACTGCTGAGGAAAATTCCAGAGTTCTGATTTATTTCTTTTGATTAGAATAAATTTTATCAACCTATTATCGGACTTGTGCATTCAATCTATTACGAACCCGTATGCGGGCAACAATATCCAACTGTCGTTCAAAACATGTAAGGAGTGACGAATTTTTAACAGACAGCACTCGTCAGTCGGATGTTTGTCTAAAGATTTGACGAATCCATAAAATGCCATTTCAAAGTTAAGCAGGCGAATTTTGGCGCTTGAAAAGCGAATCATGGGAAATAAAAGCATTTCTAGACATACCCCGCATTTTAACACTGCGTCTATCTACATTAGTGAAACCAATCTATCATTCATTTGAAAGGCAACTCATGTAAGTTCAGGCAGAAGAAACTAGCATAAGAGGTGTTGCTGCTTGCTGTATTTTACAAGAAAATTGCCTCTATGCAAGAAACCTTATGCGCTATTTCATACTTCTAATTTTTCCAATAAAAAGTTTTTAAATTAGGCCTTTCTGCTTCGTTAACGGAGCCCACGTGATAAAAGGAAATCAGAAAATCTGAAACCCACAACTTTCCATAGAATGTCCCCCAAAGACATGATTTTATGATATTGCTACGGACTTATATAGCTATTTATTTAGAATTGTAATTAAAATTGTTTTATTTCCTCACGCAATGCAGCACAAGACTTATTTGAGAAGAAAGCTACGCCGGAGAAATAAAAATACAAGAGCGCGTGCATTTAATGTTTAATAAATAGATATCTCGTAATTGTACTGTTTTGCTATCCAGAAAAATCGAGAAAATAGATTTTACGAGAATGTTCTCATGATTAAAAAGCTTATAAAAGCCGAATTAAAACATCTCAGCTGAGTTGTTTTAGGCTAACTGTTGTTTACTTAATGCTGTTATTGATTGTAGCGAATTCGCTGTGAGATCGAATTAGTTTCTCCTGTATTTTGAATTGAGTTGTATTCAAAGTTTTAAGTAGTTCGAAATATAACCACTGTGAGATATCGTGATATTATGCGAATATCTCTGAGGAAATATTTCAACATTTTGTTTTATTTCTTGTGAAATGAATAAGTTTTATTAACTTTTTATCGACTTTTGCATTCAATCCATTACGAACCCGTACGAACTCAGCAATGCATTTTTTCCTGTTTTGAAGACGATATCTTAGAGACGGCTACATCGATTAGCATATTAACAAAAGAGATTGTGTTATCACTTACTGTCTGTAAAAACTTATCACTTAATTGTCTGTAAAAACATACGTATTTCAAATAATATTCAGAAAAAATATGAAGTCACGTTGGAATACCTTCCTTATAAGTGACTGATAGATAACGAGATTCCAAAAAACCTTAAGGCAGAATGAATAAGTTAAATAAATTTCATCACACGTTTCTAAATTTTCCACGTATTTTCTAGCAGTGAAATATAATTCTTCCTGGTCAACCAACAGATTAGACAAAAATTCATTCCAGATCTCTGGCAATAAACAGTGGACATGGGTGTTCATTCAAAACTGAAAAATTTCACTTTTACAGTTTTGTAACAATTCCCTTTGTTCTCTTGTCAATGATCGCATTACAGTTATAAGGTTATTTCTCCCGCCTTCGTGGTGTAGTGGTCAGTACTCTCGGCGCGTATTCGAGAGGTCCGTGGTTCGAGTCTTCTGCTTCGAAATAACCTAATGTCTTTACACAGTATGTCTTTACACAGTAATAACATTAATGACCAATTATATTCGTTAGATGCTTAGTTTTTATATGCGTTGCTTTTCTGTGACATAAGGCATACATAAAATGATTTAGTAAGTAATATTAGTAATGGAATTACGTGTTGCAGCAACCTGCAACGTAAGCCGTAAAAAATGGGGTACTAAATGAAAGTTAAAAGACGACAGCAGACAGATCTTTTTCTTTTTTTTTTGTGTGTGTGTTCTTTTTATGAAATGTTTCAGATGATAACAGCGGTTTTGTTGTGATTGTGAGTGCAGCAATGTCTTCATAATTTCGGAAAGCTGGTTAATTACTCATTAAATATTCGTTCATGACCATGGAGACAGAGAGTCAGTAGGATTGCTAGAGAATATGTCACTAGATTCTCAGCGTAAACTTGTACTTTTTTATAATTTCTTTGGTTGGGGTTTGAGGTATGCTTCATGAATTTCTTATATGATGAACATATACTATGCTGTTGAATTTGGAAATACTGTCTGGCTATACTAAGTTTATATCTGATAGTTTAAAATATATGTTTTTTGTTCACATTCTACTCCCGTCTAACAAAAATTCTTAGTAATTGAAAAAAAAGATTAAACAATCATGGTACCTACGTTTACCGATATTTGCAAAAGGCCTCATAGATCTCTCAATAGACAACTCTTAGCATTAAGCTTTGTTAGAATTAGCAAACTTCACGTAGACAAGCACCCTCTTTTTAACCAATACAATAAATTCCTTTAAACTATCCCGTTAATTTTAAAAATTATGTCACAAAATATAGATCATAAGCAATATTGTAATATTCAACTATATTACTCTAGCACACTAACGGTACCTAGAGCCATCAAAGTTCGAATACTGAACGTTTGCACTCGAATATACGCATCTGGAAGCCCAAATTTGAAATCTGTTTTATTACCGATTTCATATTTTGTAAAACTTTAACGAATTTTTGATTAACAAACTCAAGGATTTCAAAGGGAGCAATGGCAAAGTTGTACAGAAAAAACATTTTTATCTCCAACGCTTGAGACTATGCATCGAAAATTCTAAAGATATACTCATTTTAAGATTATTTTGCGATATTGCTCTTGAACAGAATTTTATGGTTTAAATGCGAAGAACATGATATTTAATAAAAAAAAGTTAACACCCAAAACGTTAACAAAATGCCCCTTTGGACGTTATTTCTCTATTTATTATATATATATTTTAGCCCAAAGGACGTTAGAGCAGAAGGGCTATTAATTTCGTTTTGGCATTTTGCGTTGGTTCGCTATAAATGTCGGTTGACTTTTCAAATTGTTGCCACCAAATGTTAGAGCACTGTATTATGTTTAAAGAAATTAAATAATGAAGAATCTTTATAAATGTATATATGTTTCTCGTAGTGTGATAAAACGACGATACCTAGAGCCATCCAATTTGGAATAATGCAATCTTTAAACAAAAACAACGGCACCTAGAGACATCAAATATTCAATAAGTTGTTCTCCACTAGGATATGGGTATCTGGAAGCCCAAATTTTTAATTTGAAATTTGTTTTATTATCTATTTAATATTTTGTAAAACTTTAACGAATTTTTGATTTATCAAATACTTTTACCTCTCATTGAGTAGTTGGTTGACGATGAACACTTCTTAAAGACATTGCAGTTTTTAAATAATAAGCGTTTAACCAAAATGATGAAGATTTTTGAAAATTTCAAATTGCTACTAAATTTCTTAAGAAAGTTGCAGTGCAATACGAGATAATCACTACGTATACGACCTTAAAATGGTATCGACGGCAATTGTACGATATAACTATGCTCATTATTGCTATTAAAATGGCATCGCTTTTGCATACTTTAAAATTTAGTACACCAAATATACTGATATAATTCTGGTGTAACCAACACTTCATAAAAGTAAATAAAGGTGACAGTTTCGTCAGCATAAAAGAAAATGATCGAATTTTATACGTCTTCTAATTATCTAAGACAGGAAAATGTTATTTCTCTGCATCTGTTTTTAAGAATTGTTATCGAAGTCTTTATAGACTATATTTTCAAACTTAAAATTCATCTGGGAATAGCTTTTGCTTAAAGTTTAAATTCTCCTAAGAATTGTATAATTTTAATAAGACAACTTTTTGAATATCTTTGAAATACTATATTTACGTCATTGTTCTTATATTAGGCTAAATGTTAAGAGGTATGTAAGATGAAAATAAATATTTTAGATTAAAGCTGAATATAAAATTAGATACAAGATAAATATACTGTTAGACTAAATATTGAGGGATAACAGGAAAAGGACTGGAATCAGGAATCATTAGGAATAAGCATTCTGGTGCATAATTAATAGAGAATTTGCTTTATATGATCACTTTTTGAGAAAGAGTAGTAGATTCCCATGGGGCGTTAGAACAGTTGTTCTGGGTTTCGTTATTCAATCTTTCGAAGTACTTAAAATATTTTGACTGTATTTTGCAAATTTGTAATGTTATTTGAAAAAAGTGCATAACGAGCGAAATGCTATTAGTTAAAAATGCAAGAAGGGAAAACCTTTCTAATGCATTTGCGTAAATTGTAGAACATTACAGTTATTATCTGAAATACAGTAACATATGTAATGCAGAAACATAAATATATTCCCTGTATTTACAGTATTTCACTGTACTAACATTTCTTTAAATACATAAAAAATAAAGCTGTGAATTTATGTAAAATATCAGCCATCTCTCGAGAGCATTTATCACACATTTGAGTATTTATCACACATTCAGGACAGAATTAAATTATTAAATTCCTGTTGCGAGAATTTTTATATAAAATAAAAGTAAATACCACTTTCATAATACGTGGTTTACGAAACGTTGATTCCTATTATGACATATGAATGCTTTCCGACAACGGTGGAATATTTGAATTCTTTAATATCATAGAAGGAAAATGGATAAAAGAAATAATTTGCCATTTTTAATATATTCGTTTAATATAGTTCGATGTACAACATAGCCTTCAGTAGTGCAAAATTTTAATTAAGTGTCTGAACAAGCCACGAAAGAAAATATTTTCTTATCTTATAGTTTCTGAGTTAAATTACATTTCACAATGCAGTGCTTGGATTGACTTTAGAAAGGAACTATAAGGTTAGGTTATTCAGTTACGGCAAAGCACACGAGGGCTATCTGCCTAAGGGGAGGGATGCCTTCGTGGAGGACTTTCTAAGGGAAATTGGCTCGTATACACGTTACACATGGGAAAAACCACGAAAACGCCCATGCAGCCAGCCCGTTCGCGGGATTCGAACCTCGGACCGAACTACCAGTGTTCAGCGTCTTTACCGCTCGGCCGCTGCTGTGCCTGTAAAATTAAAATGCTAAACATTTAATAGGACTTGGAAACGCATTCTCGCATTCCTTGTACAAGGATAAATCATTTTGTCATAGTGCAATTTTCTAGCAGAAGCTTTGTTTGTTTGAAAAGTGAATGAAATATAAACTATAAAGCGAAAAGAATGACACACATATACCTTCGAACAATACCACGTTGCTAAATCATACAGAAGATTCTTTTGAAGTAAATTATATATTTCAAAGTAGTTGGAAGATTAGAATAGTATGGAGTATTCATATATGCACTGCGTAATATAATAATACCTAAAAAATAAAACAATTATATTGTGAGTGATTAAAATATATGCCGATATTCGTCTCTTTTATTAATGCCATAAATATCATTTATTGTCATAAAATGTACACAATTCTAAAAATTTTTATTTTTGAAGTAAAATGTTAGGAATATGCAAGATTTGTTTAAATATTTCTCATCTTGTAAACCAGTTTGAATCAAGGTCTCCGGCAGACAGAGAGTTAATCTTTTAATAAGAGAACACAGAATTTGAAATCTAATAATCTTTGGTTTATTTGGATAAGGGCAAAGCATGGGAGGGCTGTCTAACTAAAATTAGGGGTACCTTCCTGGAGGACTCGACAAACCGGCTCGCATTTGTTCTACATACCCTTCTAACCATTATGTGTGATCGATTATAAGTGGAGGACAATTTTGACTGGAATACCTTATAAAGAATAAATGCATTTTATCCTAGTGGTTCCTTAGAGGTCAGCATAACAGTCCGGTAATTTGAAAACCCTGGTTCACTTCATGGCCATAGAAAGCACAAGTTTCAAGAATTCTTCGGTCCAAAACGTCTACTGTAAAATAATCCTTTGATAGCAATAGAAAGGGAAGAAATTAAATATCGTTTTCATGGTACCTTTCAAATTTATTAAAATCTAACTGGCTAGCGTTTCCTAGGTAACTCAGTTATAAATTTCTTACATTAAATAATCCAGTACTCTTCAGATTAATTTTATCCGATTTCATAACCCGAATGTGACGTTATCAAGAAAAGACGACGCTAAAAAATTCATCCTCTCGGTTTTGTAACAACCGCCGCCTACTCGCTCACCCTTTCATGCCCTGGTTGCGTAAATGTTCTCCTGGTTACTCAACCGCCCATTCGCGCAAATGGACTCTCATAGCTTTTTCCTGTTTTGATACCGATGAATGGTTATCGCTATGGAGATCTTATGAATGCTTTATACACCAAGTCATGAGTTCGGTCCAACGACCACTCTGTCATTAGTGGACCGACCTCTGATATAAGGTTTGCGTAGGTATTATTATTTCTGACCTCTTGAATGCACCCACCTCCTTTTTTATGTATTTATGCACTGGTAAATATAAATCCTCTCAACAATAAAGTAGGATGTAGAAGTTCCCAATCAGAGGGAATGGGAGAGACTTTCAATCGGATCTTTCAAATTCCAGTTTAACATAGGACAAATAAGTTGGTATTCTAGCAATGAGTTCGAACGAGCTTGAAATGAGCAAGCTCATTAATAAATCTAAATTGTACTTTATATAACGCGATTTTATGTGTTCATACATCATTAGAATGAATATGAATATTTTCAGCGCGATCAGTGTTTCTAATATTATTTTTGCATTTACTCTCTAATGGCTGTTTCTGTGGGAACAAGCGCTTTATTTTTTTTTATCGTTTTGAACTTTCGAAATGATGTTCGTAGTTCTTGGAAACGTTATAAGGTATATCTCCCACATTCTTAGCGTGCCTTCGTGGTGTAGTGGTCAGCACACTGAGCCGGTATTTCAGAGGTCCGTGGTTCGATTCCCGGCGAAGGCCTTGCATATTTTTCATGACTCCTGCTTCGAAATAAACCTAATGTCTCTACAACGTTACCTAAAATATTGTGGTGCATCCATTGTTGATATGTGCCTTTTGTTTTTATAAAGCTCATGAAAAAGAAAAAAGAATAAATTTTTTTGGTGGCAGGTATAGAATTTTTTTAAAAACTTTTCTCAAGTTTATTCGCACAAAGAAGACCTGAAATCAAAATTAAAGTGCATATTTGAAAAGCTACATATGAAATTTTTATTCATAGAAACGTATAATAATGTTAGAAGAAATATATGGGAAAAGTAAATGCGTAAATAATTTCAAATTAAAAAGTTCAGATTGCAGCCTAACACATAGGAATTTTAACAGTTAAAATTTTTTTAACGAATACAAAATAAATAAAAGAAATCAGATATAAGAAAAAAAAATCATACAAATATTTTATTTTTCTTTTTAAATAAAAACAACATCTTCATTTACATAGCATCAAAATTGTATCTTTGCTCGCATAATAACTCAAAAATTCTACTTTTAGCGAATTTCATTAAAAAAAAGCCAGTCTTTGTTACTATATTTCTTTGTTTCTGCAAACACCATAAATACAAAAATATAGGAAATATAGGTTATAGTTTAAATAAAATTCACAAAGGAAATACATCAAGAGCATTGAAATCTGCAAAGCGTGCCATTTTGATGTTATTTTGAATGCAGATGATAGTGTAAAGAAAATTTGTTTAATCGAGTAAATTTACGAGATTTATCTGCCTTAGATTAATGTATCAATATGTATACGTGTTCCGCCTAATGAAAGTTACCACACGGATTGATGTCCTATCTTATAACACGAGAGGGTCGGGAAGGGGAAAAAAACCCTCAAAAGAGAAGGATTAATAAACTCAAATTGCCGCACATGGGGGGCCTCATTCTACCACTATGGACGTTAAAAATGAACTCTCTCTTTAAGTCCCCGACGCTGAACCAGCAACCCTGGCACTCGTGACATCTGGCACACGGAAATCACGAAGAGGGGGAGGCAAGTATTGACTCCGTTGGTTATTGGCCATCACGCTAACCACTTGGATGGCCGAAACCACTACCACCCGGAACAGTATAGGCTGCCTTTTCTGGAAAGGCATTTTTAAAATAGGGAACATAAATATATCTTATGCGTCATCAACTGGTAACAACATGCTGTCGCGTTTCTTAAGTTTATTTGAAAAGCTGATGATTATAACGCCAAGTAAAAGCAATTTTACCTTTTTAAGTTGATAATAAATAATCAACATGTACAGTAAAAATTCGACAGTTCAGCTTCCAGCTATTACGTGTGATCGTTAATCCGGCACCCCTTTCATCAAATTTCTTGCTGTAAAATGACACTACAGGCATTCATTCGATAATATTTGGAAAATGCAATGCAATTGCTTCGAATCATTTTGAAATTTTCACATATGTTTTGTCAGAACCTTCGCGTTTACGTACCTTTTGGTTTATTTACTAATATTTATTTCTTTAAAATGCTTTGAAACCTTGGGAAAAAGCTACAAAGACACAATTTTCACAATTGCTATAACTTGATACTATATAAATAATATACAACGTTGCCAATATCGTGGTGAAGACTGGGGACAACTGCCATGGAGCAAAGTTTTGTCGGAGAATATAGGCGATGCGGTGTCCAGACAGTCTGAGTTATTGAAAGCAGTTGAAAATCTTCCATCGAGCAATCCATTAATCACCCTTTCAGAAAACGAAAATATTGAATGGATTGAAACTGTTAAAAATGAACTATAAATGTTAGACTGCTGTTCACAAATGCTGAACTCCTAGCTATTAAAGAATTATGTCTACAATGAAAGAGTTAATTGACTGCGTCGTAATTCTAAGTATAGTCAACTGCACGTGGCTGATGAATGCATTGTGACAAGTAAAAGGATTCAATGAAGTTCATTTGGCGTGAGGCTGGTAAAGCGTTAAATACACTTGTGAAGAATAAAATGTTGCGCTTATTAAATATATTTCAAGAATTATTTATCATATGCTTTTTTTTTTTTCATTTTGCGATGCATTTAGTGTCACGAAAAAAATATCTTTCAGGCATTATGCGATTTTAGTTCAATAAATATGGCAACACGGAGCTCTCGAACGTACTGGAGTATCACACTTATGGCTGAATGTAACCTATATAAACATTATGAAAAAACGATAATGATGAATGACATCTAAATTATTTTCATTAATAACAGTGTTAAAAAGTCGGGCAAACAGAAGTAAATTATGCTAACTTAGTTTGTATTAAGCTATTGTAATTAGTAAAATTTGATGAGTGTAAGTAAACTACTAAACTATTAATATGATACTAACCACAAAAAAAAAAATCAATTTCCGTTATATCAGGTACTTGTTTAACTGCTCTGTTTGTTTAACGGTTGATATTTGTCTACAGAAAGTACCGGGTGATCCAAAAATAGTGGAAAAATTTATAATTTGAAAAGTATAGACAATAACACGATATGGTTTTTACAGAAATGCACAGGTAGAGGTACAGATACAAGTAAAATATGGGGAACGCCAGGGATGTGCCATAGGTCAACTGCTATGCTTTCCAGTACTAACTAACCCTTAAAAAAACTGCGCGTTTTAAAATAGTTTACAAAGAAAAGATTGAATTCCTTCCAGGAAATGAGCATCTGAAGCTTTCGAAAGGATCTAGAGTTCACCTGTTAGGCTACATCGTGCAGTCTCACCTTATACCCCACATCCAATATTTATTAAAGTTAGTGATTTAAGAATTAAGGAGATTACAATACAATATCAATACAATTTGAAATTCACAAAGTTAACTGAGGCCATTTATCTTGATGTAACAGGTAAACATGAGATAAATATAATAAGTACTAGGTACACAATGGTCTAATAAACTGTGCTAATACTATTAAATTAGTAAATAAATGTCTATGTAGTCAAACCCTTTGAGAATCAAAAACAGTGTTTGGTAAGACTTTGAGATCTTCAAAAAATACTGTAAGTAAGAATCTGAGAGCTTGAAGATTTCGGAATACAGAAAATAATTTTGACAAGAGAACAGCGCAATTTTTTTCAAAAAATGTACTTAATGTGCAATTTTGGAGCAGGTAATTATAGTTTATAAAGTTCATAAGTGGAATGCTTTTGAACATATTCACAAGAGTTGAAAGTTCATTAAATTTATGCAACATGAAGGACCTATACATGACAAATATGTAGGGTGTAAGAAGTGAATTGTTGCATAATTCTTTGAAATTTAGGATGCTGATGTTTAATCTGAAACCTTTAGAACGCGAGAAAATAAGTTTATGGGTATTCTATGTGATTATCCTCAGTTAAGAAGCATGAAAAAATATAATGATCAGGAGTTTCCTGTTCCCCACATGGACAGTTGTCGGAGTTTTCCATTTTTCATGCGTATAAAAGTGTGTGTGGAAGGAACTGTGTCCTGTTATATAGTTATTTAATAAATGATTCCAGTGCAGAATAACCAGTATGCCCTTTGATTCATGAGATTTGAATATCGTAGTTTAAAGCAAAAAGAGAGTTTATGTCAGAGGCTATGTGTCTTCCAAGTTTATGTCGGAATCGTTAAGATTTCTTTGAATGGCTATTTAAATCGCTGCTTTTATGACTCATAGTTCAACCTAAAAACACTATTATTATTATCGAGTTGGCCTTTCCGTTTGATGATATTTGAAAGGGCAATTTCAAAGTAGACTGCTGAAACAACGTTTTCTTCAGTTTTTATCCATTTATCATTTATTTGGAGATTTAATTCCCAGATATATCCATGCATGCATTACAGGCAGTTAATTATTGAAGTAGCGCGAAATTTAATATTTTGTAATTCAGGACTTCAGGAGAATTTCTTGTCCATTGTTAGCCCAAGGTACTTGATTGTATTGACCAATTCGATCATTTGATTATCAATGTTTTAGAGCTAAGGCTTTGGTTTTCTTTTGCTCTGGTTTATGGAATACTAAGACTAAAGATTTACTATGCTAGATTTGCTGTTTTTGAGGTTTTCAAAGTTGGGTGAATATCTGACATGTTACATTACAATTATCCCTAAAATGTTTACGGAATTGCACAAAAAACGTATAGAACATTTTTAATATCATTTGTTGGCGAGAATTGCATTTTGAGCCGACAGGTGTTGTTCTGATTGCGTGTGGCCCAGTATAATTCGCAACATAGCGAGGATTACAAATATTTAATGCAACGACCGTCATACATGTAAGAATGCTTGTTAGACTTGGCATGGCACACTTTCAGCTCCATGGAGGTCCAGCTGCAGTCCGTCTGACGTGATGGCGAATAACTTCTTTCTGTATAGCCAATATTTGTACGCCTGTGCTACCAAATAACCCCATAACCAAAAATCATAAGGTATGGGTCTGGATTTAACCTCTGGTATCATGTCAAATATAAAATCATCTGTCTGCTTTCCGTGTTTCCGCCAAGAATTCAATTGAACCCACCCGAGGTAAGCGCAGCTTATGTTGACAATGACGAGGCAGTTGCAAGATATACATATTTTAGTGTTATGCAATTTTTTGTTTTCGTCAACTGCTCTAAAAATGTGTGATACGTGTCACTCAATATGTTTCACGTGTCACTTATGACAAGTGTGTCATAGGTTAGATATCACTGCTTTAGAAGCCATTCGTGTAAGAAATACACTCT
>KK112167.1:680707-697466 GCA_000611955.2 Stegodyphus mimosarum
GAGCTGAGCAAGACTCATGCGAATGTGTTTCTTTCTACACGAATTTTACACTAAGAACACTTGAATCTTTTGGGAGGAGGGAATGGTACTGTGCCTTAAAAACATTGCATAATGCTTGATTGTGATAGAAATATTTTGAGTTAAAATAAGATGCCATAAAATAATTATTGGAGGTACTAAAGCAACAATAAGTGTAATTTTCGTAAATTAGTTTCGAAGGATTGAATATAGAACCTTCTTTTTTAGTTGAGGAGTGAAAATGACGAAGAAGAAGCCTTTGCTTACTCGATAACAAAGAATTCAAAAAGTTCCATTAAGAAAAAAAAAGCTACTGGCACCATCTATTGATAAAAAAAAGAAAACAGCTCTGAAATAATTTTCTTAAAAGCTTGAAATAATGGATTGGATTTTGGCTCATTAACTAGAGCTGAAAATATTTTAATGCATGTGAAGTGCCACTAAAAAATCTAATTCGCTAGCGAAGGATGTTTCTTGAATAATTTCAGCTGCAGAAAAGTGGAAAATGAGATTTTTTGAACAGCAATATTGGGTAACAGCGGATTTATGTATTTCTTTTTTCTAACATAAGCTTCTTTCTTAGTGCGAAGTTTTCAGGATCTTTTAGTTTGACCGATGCAGATTAAACGACAATGACAAGTAAAAACACAGTGTGATGTCTCTTGAAATCGCGTGGTTTCAGTTGCGGTAGCTGTTCGATTTTATAAAGATACATCTTGAAAATGATTCTGATGGAATTCCACACAGTCCTGTACGAAATGCTATTTCTCCAGGATCTCATCAGCGACACTTGTCAGTGAAAACATTTAACTATTCTGACAATAAAATATTCTGTTATAAAAAAATCCCTTGCCTTCCTTCGAAATTCGCATCCTGCTATTGGTCATCGCTCGAGCTGGCCTCCGTCCAGGGAGTTTAGATGTCAACTCGTCAAAATATACTGAAGCTATGACAGTGAGGTGGGTTCTTTTGAAGTGACTTAATATAGCTTCAAAAACTAGTTAATGATGACAGGACACTTTGACTTACAGAAACTTGAGAACACGGATCACCTTACACAATCAATGAAAGACAAAACTGTAGCAAAGTTGAACAAAATTAAATTGCAGCTATTGCGCATGCTTATGTAGCAGGGCATATGATCTAAACATATAGGAAGTTGATGAGCAAGTAATCAAGTTGAATATACACATATAAATACTGAACTTGTTCAGAATTAAAAATGGGTACCAGCGTTGAACAAAGGGAAAGTGTGTTGCTGTACTCCTACTGCCGTGTAAAACTTACATTGTGGACGTGTTTATGGCAGGTTGCATATGGCTTGACATGGATGAGTAGATACTGGCACAATATGCAATGACTGAGCCAATTTTATTTTGTGCAGATCTGTTATTACGTGTACCTGTGGGCTTAGGCTAAGTAGTTTGTGGAAGATGTTTTTTAAGATGGTGTCCTGATGTTTGCGGGCAGTCAAATTCGCAGTGGTCCGTTGTCCTTCACTACCATGTACATAAAGATTCGTGTGAATGAGTCGGAAGCGGTGCAAATACGTTGGAAATGAACCTTGTCCACAAAACTATTGTATCAGTGAAGAGGCGTTGTTCCGTAACTCTGTTGCCACCTTTGGAATAAAAACAGGAACGCTGTGCGAAATATGGTGGCTGTGCGCCATATCTCTTTCCACCTTTTGAGCATGTGCTAATAAGCGAGCCGTTTAAGATATGAATTAGGAAGAGAGTTGAAATCCCTTTATCTTGGACTTTGTTTACTGCCTGCTTCGGAAAATTGTCAGCCATTTTATTTCCTGTGATACCCTTTGCTGGAGGTTGCGCTAGAACCCAACATAGAATAGGACGATTAGGAGAAAGAATTCGCAACATTAGAAGGTGAACGACACCTGTCGGCTTCTGCTACATGTACACGATATGACCTGGAGGTTAGATGCCTCCGTCCCTAAAAAACTTGGCATTCGGCGCATGTTCAACTACGCTGCAGACTGCAGCATGCACTGCTCTTAGTTCTGCTTGGAAAACGGAATTATTTAATCCAAGCCTGCGTGTTCACTGAAAGTTGTCATTCTGCAGATGAAAGTGATTTGTACTGAAAGATGTTATTGTGGCAGATGAAACAGATTTGTTAAAGACGGAAATCTTGCATCATATTGTTGCCGTTGATATTGTGCGATACGCTCCACAAATGGTGAGTAGATGTGGCTGCTGTATAGAACTGATGTTCTGCCTCATTTGGTGGGATAAAATTTCACTTCACGCTGAAGCTTCGTACAGTACAACACGCTGCTAGTCAGATACCAGAAGCAAATGAATCCGGTTGGTATTCGCTGTTTCATTAGTGACTGTACGACAAATTGGAACACATTTTGCTTAATATCACGAATAATACATTTGCTTAATATCACGATACTTTGCTTAACAGCCCGAATATAATCCGTTTTGGAATGAAGAGTCTTTTATTGTGTGTGTGCGTACAGAGGTCACGAAAATGATTCGGGAATGGTCAAAATGGATATTTCCTTTGAAACCTGATAACGAAATTTTTCGCGATTACAATATTTCTTTATTTCGTACAAGAAGTGAAAATGAAACGTTTATGGGGCTTAGTCTAGCAATAACTCCGCTCTTGATCTCTCGCAAGATTTTATGCCCAAAGCCAGTTTTATTCAAACTCTTGAATGTCTGAGAAAACAATGAAAATGGATTAGGATGAATTCAAATTTTGTTGTTTTGCTTTTATTGTTCACGAACAAAAAAAACATCATATTTTCAATTTCATTCTCGTAATATCAATCATTACTTTCAACAGTTCGTGATAGAACGGGAACTTAAAGTTTTATAATTAAGGGAAGCAGTGATTGTTTTTATTAGTCGTTAAGAAGATTTATAACTCTATACGGCATCAAGAAACTATATAAAAACTAATGTTGCTACTTATCATATAATCAATAAAATATTTATTATACTTAGCATTGCTGGCAGCAGTTTTATTCTTAGATTGCTGTAAAGAGTATTTCTTAACTAAAATCAAAATGCTTACATGTTACTCCAGTAATGTAATATTTTTAACTAGATTTTATCGCTGGTGTAAAATATATTTCTCTTTATTAAAAATAGAATTTTATTGCTGCAACCTTTAAAGAAATCTTTGGAAATAACTCTTATGCAAATTCTGATATCATGATTGATGTAAAGGCATGAATACTCCTTTTGTAGTTTTGATTTTATGTGGACTCTAAAATTAGTGCAATGAATATTTTATGGCAGAGTCACTCATAAGAATATTGACATTGAAATAATTTCGGTTATTATAAAGCGTTCTAACAGCATGATGGTAACATTAATTTTCCTTCGACATTCGATTGTTAGCTTTTTTCTTTAAGGTTTTAAGTAAGCCTGGCAGCTTTTATTAAGCTATTAAGATTATTCGAATCAATAACTGTTTTCTCCTTTTTCTTTTACCCGAGTAGTACTAACGTAAAAATCTAATAATTGGCATTATTATTAGACTATTTCGTATTAATATTATTGCATATTAATTATTAGATTATTTCAGACGAAAAAAATAAGATATCAGTAAAGGAGTGTTAGTTTTAAGGATAATCATTTTAATAACAATATTCTATTATAGACGATTCAAAAGTTCCCAAAATCTATTTTTTTAAAATTGTAAAAATAATAATGCTAGTTCTACAGTTATCGTCTTGTTTCTAGCTGTTGCCAAGATTACTCGAATCAATAACTGTTTTCTTTTTCTTTTACCGAAGTAGTTGCCAACATTACTCCCTCAACAGTAACTAGTTACGACACTAAGTACAAGTGGTGAGGAACGGAGAGACACTTGTTGGCTTAATTTTGATCTCGAAACCGGACGGGCAATTTTACTTGTCTACCGGAACGGGTCTGGGCTGTAAGAGTTTTGCTGTCATCCATAGCTTGGGAAAACTTCTCGCTTGAATGTTGGTTAGTTTTGTTATACACAATCACTTTGTCTGGAACAGCATCAGAATCAGTAGCTAGCATGTAAGCGGGCTTTAGTTTGTCAAATCGGCTGTTGATACGAAATGATTTTTAAGCACTGCTTCGGTCTTATGCTATGCACTTAGACATAAAAGAAACAGTTCCAATGAACTAACATTTCTGCACTTCAATACTAAGCTCCATATTGAAATAATGGTTTTAATTGCAGCAGCACAGCCGCCCAGTCGGTATAGTGGCTAGTGAACCTGCCTGCCATAGCGATGGGCACGTTTTCGAATCCCGGAGAAGGCATGGCTGTAACTGTAATTCCCTTCGTAGGAGGCAATGATAGCTACTTATTAGGCTCTTCCATAATGAAATGGACACCACTTTCGGCGCTTGTGGTGGCGCGAGGCTAAAGGCTATTAAATAAAGCATTCGGCTATTAAAAATAGTAATAAAAAAAGTGCAGCAGCATGTATAGTTTGCAGTGAATATTTCATATAATTTAGGTACTTCCCATACTCACCGATTTAGCAACTAGAGAGAAAAACTTCAATTAGATAATAATAAATGCAACAAAAAAGACGTGCTTTTCAAAGTACAATATATGTGTATAAATTTTACAATATATTTAGTTTCATAAACAAAAATTTCACCCAAAATCATTAAGTCACAACTCATGAATATGTAATTAAAAATAATAATAAAATTATTATTATAATTTTATTATTATTTTTAAAATGTACGTAATTCCTTAAATTAAATTATTATTTGTGAAAATAATATCCCATAAATATGTTGAGTCATGACCTTTACTGATCTTGACCTAGCTCTTTAACTAATTAAACTAACAAGATGAAATTTGTTTTGTTGGTTATATGTTATTATTAAAAATAACTACATGTTAAACTAGAGGTTTATCAGCAAAACAAACAAAATAAAATGATTTATTGCGATTGTAAAAATTATTAAGGTACTGTAGGTACTTATTAAGGTAGAAATTATTAAGGACTGTAGTATTTAAAATAAACAAGTTATTATTTTCTGTAACGCTTAACTACTTATAAAGATAAAACTACTCTGGTATCACTCTAGATCAGTTATTAACCTTTTAGAGACTGTCAATCTCTGAATCTGAAAAGAAGTTCTTGACACTGCCTGGAAAAAAACAATCACTTTGTCTGGAACAGCATCAGAATCAGTAGCTAGCATGTAAGCGGGCTTTAGTTTGTCAAATCGGCTGTTGATACGAAATGATTTTTAAGCACTGCTTCGGTCTTATGCTATGCACTTAGACATAAAAGAAACAGTTCCAATGAACTAACATTTCTGCACTTCAATACTAAGCTCCATATTGAAATAATGGTTTTAATTGCAGCAGCACAGCCGCCCAGTCGGTATAGTGGATTAGGAAATTACATTTATTACGAGATAATTTATTTACTAAAAAATAAATTAATACATACATGTGCATATACGCACAAAACGATATATCAGTTTCTAATGATTACGTTATTGTTGTTTATTTATAGTAGTACTTTTGAACCAAGGCTCCTTTTTTGAAAGCGCTACTAGGAACTCTTCATTTGCATTTTAGTGATTTCTAGATTTTGCTTTCATGTGCAAAAGTAATGAAAATCCTGTCACATAAGTAGCTTTTTGTAATTGGGAAAGGGACTGTTATACTTTTATGAAATGTGGATAAGATTCTAATTGTGTGCACCAAAGCTGTTCTAAGTTTTTCAAATTCCAGTTGAACATATGTATTGGCTTTTATTTCAGTAACATCGTCTTTTATAAAACTACTGATATCCATCGAATTTAAGTCAAAGAAGAATGGATCCAGTATCCCTCTTTAGAATTTACCAATATTTCTTTTGAAATATTCTTTTGAAATATCTACGATATGATTCAATGAACTGGTCTTGGAGCAGTCCTCCAAGTTTTGATAAAATTATCATGTTCTCAGTTCCCAGATCGATTGAATTAAGCAAAGGAAAGTCCAATTTTTAAGACATCTGTAAAAACCTAGTTTTCTAATAAATCAAGATAATTTTATGCTAACTGTTATTATATTCCTATTTAATCCTTATACTGAAGCTTTTAATTCATTCAAATGACTAAATATATTTGCTCAGTAAGCTAGGCAAAATATTGCTTTAATTATATGATAATTTTGGTTATTGACAGATTGTTTAATTTCCTCATTCAGTTCACAAATCTTGGTGAACATATGGATCTTGGAAAGTTACCATATTTCTGCGTGATAAAGAAAGATTGTATGAAAGCACCAGTTTCTTCAGGCCACGCAGGAAAGATATGATGATTAAGCGCTCGTATTTTGATCTACATTTATTGCAGTAGTTAACTATTGTTTAAAATTCTGTTCGAAGCTTTCGAACAAGTGCTGGTGCAACATGAAATGCGTTAATATAACTTGTAGTATCTTGGAGTACGAAAAAAATTCAGAATTTTTGCCCAACATTGCAGAGGTACCATCACTGCAAATTCAGACTAACACATTCATAGCAAAATGAAGTTTTAATATGACTGAAATCAACAATGCCTTTTGTCATCAATTTCAACTGCTCATAAAATTTAAAAGCTTTTTGAACATTTCTTTTTTTTAATGTATCATACAAATACTGACTGAAGTTATCAATATCAGTTGATTCATTCAGTTGAATACTCGCTTTTCAAAGACTGGTTTTAAAATCCTTTGCTACTTTCTATTAAATATTAGCATCAAGATCTTAAATACGAGATCGAATCACATCGTTTGATATGGAATCTGCTGCATTTTCTTTGGTGCTGCAGAATCCAATGAAAATTTTGTAGTTTCAGGTACACATGGTTTCACTAATTTCTCAGTTACTGCATATCATTTTCTTTCTTTACATACAGATGTGGCACTTGATAAGAAGCTTTTAACAAAGGTTTCTGAATTGATGTAACGTCAGATTTTCCCACAGTTTGGTAACAAATCGAGCCTTCCTAGACTTCAAAATATTAAGACCACATAATTGCAGATAGCTTTTTCTGATGCACAAGTGGATTCCATTAACATCATAATCATCTTTCCGTTCGCATTTTTTCGACACAGAGCTACTAAAACTAAACTCTAAACTAAAATCGGCGGCGCAAACAGCCCTTTGAGAGCCATGGCCAGCAGTGCCCTGATATCTACTTTCTAGACCGTGGGCTCCGTAGTGCTTGTGCATCTTTGCCTGGAAAGTCGTCAGCCTGTCGCAGAGCCCCCGGTGTTTGGTCCCCAAGCAAACTTGGTACTCATTTTATCGACCCCCTCAAGGGACGAAAGGCTGAGTCAACCTTGCCCAGTCCGAGGATCGAACCCCGGACCTGCTGCTCGACGCTCTAGCCACTGCGCCACCAGCCCACAGAGCTACTATCAACAAAATAAAAAAAAAATGTTAAAAATTGGCAGAAATTTTCAGTGTAATCAGTTTGTCGTATCCGATGTGGGCTTTAGTCATTGATTAATTAAGGTAATTTAAAGAAAATTAATAATTTCTGCGTCAGACATCCTCATTATGGCTCGTAGTCATAGACCGCATATTAAACGATTTTTATGGTACCACATGTACTGGTAAGTTCATAGCATTGGTGCAAAAATGCGTTGAGGTAGAAGAGTCTGGAGATCCCAAACCAAAATTTATAATAAAAAAGCTAAGAAATAGAAAAGCAAAAAAAGATCTTTATATTTTGTGGAGAAGTGGTGAATACTATACAATACACAGATAATAATTTTTAATAGAAGTAGACTAAAAATTTCCTCTCATTAAACAGTCATTTCACGAAACAAAATTCAAACATGGTTTCAATTCTTCTCTGTCAGAATACACTAATGATAACACTAACTAACGTTAACAACAGCAACAAAACGTAAAAAATAAAGAAGGCGTCAGATTTTTAACGATCGCCTAAAAGGCTGTTTTTGAAGTTTTGGCAAGTTTTTTTAAGTTTAATATTATTTATCAGTAGGAATTATCGATAGAGATGGCCCCTAGCGAAACATTTTATTGGATATTTGATGAATACGCACCTAGAATAACATGGGAACGTTATATATCTTCTGCATATTTGAAAAGCGAAGAACTACGCAATACAATTTTATAAAAATATTTAATATTTTTAATCAGCTACTTCATGAATTAAGTGAATTTTTGTTTAAATCAATCAGATAAAAAGGTAAGAAAGTAGTATTTTCTAGATATGCATCTATTGCTTTTAAATATTTTATTTTGTTAATTAATAACATACAGATTAAGTACGAAAGAATAATATTTTACGTTTGTCCGAAAGGCAACATACTCGAATGAAACTTGAAACAATGCACTACGAACCACGCAAAATAGCATTTCAAGACTACTGGACCTTTTGGGCTAATCAAGATAAAAGTTGCTTGATTAGAGCAGCTAGAGTTAGATATAACGCACAGGGGACACAAAATATTTAAATTTATCTAAACAAATGAGAAAATATAATGCAAGGCACACGATACGTAAACTGCTGTCTAGAATTTCGCAGCACGTGTTATTCAAATGGCATGTAATTGCAAAACAACTATCAGAAACAACAGAAACTTTCTAAGAAAACTTGACTCGTGTGACTTTCGTCGTTGGAAGAGGCAAGAGAAAATTGTAACTACGCCTTGAGAAGGACAGACAAGCAGACAGTGTGATTTGATGTTTCTGCCGGTTTCACACAATTTAGAGTGACACATTTCGTATCTGCTTTTTTTTTTAAATATTTTAATTATCTCCTTTTTAATTTTTTTGTTTCTTGCTATTCTTACATTACGGCATCGGCTGGCGGATATTTAAGAAACTCTTCCAGACACTAAATGCTAGAGGACTGTGCCCTACTTTTATTATAAACTTTGTGGCAAACGTCAAGCATTCTCTCACGTGAGGTCAGGTGGTAGATCCCATAAAAAATATAAAGACCTCTTTCTCTCACCCCTGGAAGTGTTTTCTCACACCACCAGGTTTACGTCCATCCTAGGTTAAAAAACACTGTTTTAGAAAGATGCTTTAATAGAGATTGGACAGTCTATCTGCGAATGAGTAAAATCATGCTTTTCTACGCAACCAACCTGTTGGAATGGAATCCGAGGTAATGTATCAGCCAACGATCAGAACCGTCCATAGCTGGTATGCCGAATTTTCAATGAAATATTTATTCATGATTATATAAAGAAATTTTATTCAGCTTCATTTACCAGCAGCAATATTTAGAATTCACTTTAACTGACAGTTATGCGATGAAGAGGTTTAGAGCTGTTTCTAGACCTTGCTAGGAAAAAAAGTCGGTCTCTAAAGTGATGCAGAAAATCTTTATTTGGTTTATTTATTTTAATGCATATATTGCACTGATTTCTTGACTATGGATCTAAAATAGACGACATAGGCTCTTTGCTTTTCGATGACATTTGCGATTTTGATGGCACTGATGCAAAAATCTGAAACAGAATCATTTTAATGATTGGCCATTTTTCCATAAGGTAAAGATTTAAATTTAACAAACTCTGGCACATTGTTTTCCTCATCTTATAAAGGAACAGCGAAACCTTTGGAGGCGTGTCCGTCATGCAAAACTCATAATCCTAATTTTAGACCAAAGAATAAGAATTTCATAATCTGCAATCACTTTTCAGTATGAATCTTTACCACGTAACTTAAATCAGAACACTACACCAGCATAAGAACAAATGTTAATATTTAGCGTTTTTAATAACAGATACATTGTTTCATTGTAAGCATAGCTTATATCTTATACCGATTTCTTTAAAATGTGGTCAATAATAATTTGATCATTTTGTTTCCGCGCACGGCAAAGTGGATTTGCAGTGTATAAAGATCTTTAAAGATAATAATCTAACATATAATTGGATGATAATTATTATTTACCGAAATAACTCAATAAATGATCTTGCTTACTGCGCATGGAACTAGCATTTACCCTAGAAGCTACTAGGTGCCATGCTGGTAGGTGGTCAAGAATTTGAAAGAGGCTCGGCCACTCCCACTCTTGATCCAGATCATCTCTTCTTGAGGAAATCATGACAAGAGGAAGTTATTAATGGATAGTATAGGTGTTCTATAATTATAGCTTAAACTTTGAAGTTACTTGCTGTATTGCCTGCTCTTCTATCATTCTGCTCATCAAAGGACGGAACGCAATTTATTACTTTTCACCAATAACTGTATTTAGCACTGATATTCTTGGAATTTTCTTCAGAGTTTATGAAGTTACTAAATTTGCTCTGCTTTGTTTAAAACTGGATTCAACAAATTTCAATTTGATCTTAGATTGCTATATTTTGATTTTTTTTTGCAACTTCATAAAAGTTTTTATGATTATGATACTAGATTTTAATTCCAGTTTGTAGCTAAAGTTCTATCTTGTGTCCTTATATTTCTAGAGATGAAACCAAATGTGATTGATGCCTCTGGCAATCACTGTTAATTATTTTAAGTTTACGGATATTGTGATCATTGTTAATTACTTTATCTTTTCACAGTTTTCTCGAATATAGTTATATCTAAGAATATTATCATTATAAAACTTATTACTCATACTTATAACAGCAAAGTTTTATTAGAATTCAATACCTGTTTTTTGAAATTCCGGTACTGCTTGTTAGCAAATAAATGCAATTTCAGTTACATGGTAAGAAAAAAAATAATTTTTTATATTATATTGTTACTAGCAGAACTACCCGATGCCAGTTAATCTCGATTGAGAGTAATGCATCTAACAAAAGACAGAACGACACCGCTGTAATCTTTCTGTAATAACTATGCAAAAAATACGATTCATAGTCATACATTTTTCAGTCTCATGAGATATGGAACCCACATAAACATTTTTGATAGAAAAATAAGCTAATTCTCTCATTATATCAGCCTCAACGGCATGCAGTTCTTAATGATATTCGTCTTTCTAATCAAATGGTCGCAAAAGCTCAATTTCCATCCAATATTTCACCTAAATCCAATTTTATTCAATTAAATATGGCAAAATATTTATCATAATTGATCACAAATCAATAATCAATAATTCTTCTATATATATATATAGAGAGAGAGATTTTGTAAAACTTAGAAACTTTTTATTAACAAACTTTATGATTTGAAAAGCGAGCAGTAGCAACGCTTTTCGAAATAAGCATTTTTATATCCAACCCGCCAGTCTGTTGCCACTCCGAAAAATGAGTTCGAAAATCAGCGCTTTCAGAGTTTTTAGTTCAAAGGAGCTTTGTCCCTGAAGGACGTTTCGTTTTCCTATTTTGTTTTTCGTTTTCCTATTTTGCGTCGGAAACATTAAACATCGGTTCACTTTTCAAATTGCTGCCACCAAATATTGCAGCCCTGTATTATATTTAAAGAAATTAAATAATGAAGAATATGCATAAATGTATGTACATTTCTCGCATTGTCATAAAACGACTGTAACCATCGAATTTTGAATGACTTGATCCTGCTGCGAATATGGGCATCTGGAAGCCCAAATTTGAAATTAGGAATTTTTTTATGATGGATTGCATATTTTGTAAAACTTTAAAACGAATTTTCGATTAAAAAACTTAAGGATTTCAAAGCGAGCAATGACAACGTTGTACAGAAAAAACATTTTTATCTCCAGCGCGTGAGACTGCGTATCAGAAATTCTAAAGATATGCTCAGTTAAAATTATTTTGCGATATTGTTCTTTAATTGAATTTTATAATTTAAGAGCGAAGAACATGATATTTAATAAATAAAGGTATAACACAAAATTGTTTAAAAAAACGATTTTTTGGACGTAATTTAAAATCTGAAACCTTTCAGATTTTTTTTTCTTTTTTAATTAATATTTCGGCTGATTAAAGTTCGTAGGAAGAGGGGATTAGCCGAAATGGTTTCCCACGAATTTTTGGAATCTAGAATAATGTATTCAATGTTTGGCAATGCTATTTTTATTTCATCGTAAAATTTACAAATTCTTTATTAACAAACTCTAGGATTTGAAAGCGAGTAGTGGCAACAACTTTCGAAATACAGCAGATTTTTCATCTCCAGCTTGCGAGACTGTTGCCGCTCGGAAAAATGAGGACGGAAATTATCTTTTTTCCGAGTTTTTAATTAATAGCCATGATTTTAGCTTTTTTTTTTTTTTTAGAGTGGACGTTAACTTTTTCCAGGACCCAGAAAGTTTGGCAACGATAGCTATAGTAGTTACTGAGTTATTAGAGGGCAAACCAACAGACTTTCTTCTTTATATGTTTAGTTTATTGCATTATTGTATGGATCAATAAGCAATTCTTAAAAAATTGATAAATACTCAAAATTATAATAATTCGAAAAAATAACATAACTCCAGACAAGCGAAAAATTTCATAAAAAAGGTGTTATTTGTTAACGTGATTAGGTTTTTAAGTATTGTGTAATTCAAATTTCAAATTGAAGAATATGAGATCGTTATTTATGATAAGCATCAGATTCTGTAAACTGTTAAAGTCCTAACGTATTTCGCTATAATTGCAAATTTTAATTATTTTTGTTGTTTTTTCAGCTACCCTTATTGTCAATACAGACTAATTTATTCTGTTTCAGCCTTTCATTACAGTTTAAAATTATATGTTTTGTTTACCAATAAACAAGTCTCCAGAATCTGAAGAAAATTGCCATTTCATTGAAATCTCTCTAAATTCTGCTTTTATTCTTTAATTAAATTTTTTTCTTACAAATGTGTTACAAATGTGTAGCAACCTTGGGTATTTGCTTCGGTTATTTGCATATGTCAAAATCACGAGAGCTATCTACCTAAGAAGATGAATGCCTCCGTGGAGGACTTTCTGAGGAGATTCCGCAATGCGGAATTCATATTACGCATGTTGAAAACAACAAAAACCAACCATGCAGCCAGCCCATTCGCCTGAGGAACGTCTGGAATCGTTCGTCGGAATACCCGTATTCAACGGTCGGCTGTATCTTTTGCTTCCCAATTTTGTGATTTTATGATGAAAATACTCGAAGATATTCTTAATGCTCCTTATGTATCCTTAACTTGACGTTCATGACGTATTTTCTACTTTGGATACCAGTGACTCTAAATATCAGTGGCTTTTAATATTCGTGCTGCATTTGCTACTTTAAATACCAGTAACGATATTTCTTATTAAAATCTGCATCAAGCTATCATTTGTATTCTTTATTGACCTTGTAGATTCGTTAGGATTTTTAAAGCACAAGACGTGAAAAATTAGCAATGCCCTCTCCAGGACCTCTCGAATATGCGCCGAATATGCTTCCAATTACACCACGAAAGCATGCGGAAAGGAAGGAGAAAATACCTTATATATTCCCCTTTTAAAGAGCGACTGGAGATTAGGGGACTCAATCGCCACATCCTAGCAGTGACGAATTATCATTCACCACCTTTCTAGTTCGGGCGCCACTTGTAAAGTGATTACGATTTTTGAAGAAGGAGACGTGAACAATGTGCAGTACCCTCGCCGGGGCTCAAACCGTGGAACTCTCGAATACGGGCCGATATGCTTCTAATTACAGCATGAAGACATGCGGAAAGAAGGTAGAAAGTACCTTACAACCTGTTTCAAAGGACAGTGGTTTTATTGTTCGAGTCCTAAAATATAAAACGTTTCTAATTGATCTGCCTTGTTTTAGGATTAATTTCAATGAAATTTTGTAACTAAAATCTTTCTCTCATTCTAGTTACTTTAGAATACGTTACAGAAATACAAAAAACTGCATCATTAAAATTTAATATAAAGCAGTCTCTATCTTTGAGAATCAACTTTATCTGTAAAGTTCTCTAAAACTGGCGAGTACAGTTTTCGTTTGGAATTGATAGTCTTAATCATGATATTCTGACAAAGTTGGAATTGAATTTAAGTAAACCTGCAATCAGTGTAAGCGGTTTTACCTAATATTTGTACTAACTCTCACATGGTATATTCTCATTCATGTACTTATTATTTATCAATTAAATTTCTTTGTTTTTATGTAAATTTACTGTAATAATTTTGCCATTTCACACTGCACAATTTGCTGAAGAGTTTTCCAGTTAAAATTTCTTCTCACTAAAAACATTTACTTTTTGTGGTCCTTATTGAAAGCTTTCCTAATTCAAAATGTAACTAACTAATCTCTCCCAAAAGCTTAAAAGATTTTAATTATATGAGCACGTTATTAAGAAATATGCTCATTTCAAAAGCCTTCTGCAGAAGAATTCTTTCGCTTAGTGTGTTTAGCATGTCTTCTGAAACTCAGATAAAAAAGGCCTCTTCATTTTAATATTAAATTCGATGCTGACATTTCACCCATCATTTTAGTATGGTTAGTTTATAAGGTATTTCTCCCACCTTCTTCGCATGCCTTCGTGGTGTAGTGGTCTGCATGCTCGACGCGTAACCGAGAGGTCCGTGGTTCGATTCCCGGCGAAGGCGTTGCTCATTTTTCATGTCTCCTGCTTCCGAAATAACCTAATGTCTCTACACTGGCACCCGAATTTTAAAAAAAAGGTGCTGGATGATGATTCTCCACCACCGCGATTTGGCGATTAGGTCCCCCAAACCCCAGTCGCCCTTTAAAAAGGGGGAGTGTATAAGGTATTTCTCCCGCCTTCTTCGCATGCCTTCGTGGTGTAGTGGTCTGCATGCTCGACGCGTAACCGAGAGGTCCGTGGTTCGATTCCCGGCGAATGCGTTGCTCATTTTTCATGTCTCCTGCTTCGAAAAATACCTAATGTCTCTACAAGTTAATGCAGTTTATACAGTATCACATGGTAGAACATTCTTGTAATTAATTAAAGTTAAAAAATATTGGATACTGCAAGAAATTTGTCATATATAATATTAAAGACGTATTATGGAAGCTGCTAAACCTATTTATGGTTAAAAAACCAATAAATCTAGCTATTTGGGTTAAAAAATAAATTAAAAGCTTTTAGAAGTCTAGAAGGTTTCAAATGATACTTGTACGGAATTAATGCCAAAAGAAGTTTCTATTAGCAACTGCTTAATGCTTATGAAAACCACTTAATGAATTAGCTTTTAATAAATAAATGGCAATCCTAAAGCATTTGAAAGATATTTAGAGATATTTGTTGAAATAAACTCATAAGGTATTTCTCCCGCCTTCTTAGTATGCCTTCGTGGTGTAATGGTCAAGCACAATCCGCGCGTATTCGAGAGGTCCGTGGTTCGATTCCCGGCGAGGACATTGCTCATTTTTCATCTCTCCTGCTCTCAAAATAGGCCGAATGTCTCTACAGTGGCGCCTGAACTAAAAAAGGTCGTGGATGAGGTTTCTTCACTACTCGGATTTGGCGACTGGGTCCCCTAATCCCAGTCGGCCTTTAAAAGGATGATGATCATGGAGATACTGAAAAAAAAAGAGTGCAAGGAAATATTAATTTATGTTCGTACAAGGAAACACTATTTTGAGAAATTAGAAATCATAATTAAAGTGGGTTCGTGTTAAATGCATCCTCTAATCATGTCTTCTGGTTTATGCTTCAGTAAGTCCTTTGATCGCGACTGTCTGCTCCAAAGTTCCAGTTTTAGGTCCGCTTACCAATCAAGTAGTCGTTCTAATGCAACAATTATTGAAGGAACTAACTATGAAGGAGTGCTGCACAGCTTTGAAGTTAACATTGTTCCATAACCTCAACATCAGCTAAAAGGTTGGGCAAGTTCAGGATGACGTTCGGCTATGGATCGTAGTAGAAGCACGTATAATTCTACATACGTTTTACAGATTTAAGAGCAGGCATGTCATTTTGTACCTCCATAAGGTATTTCTGCCGTCTACTTTTTATGCCTTCGTAGTGTAGTGGTCAGCACGCTCGACGCGTATTGGAGAGGTCCGTTGTTCGAGTCCCGGTGATGGCATTGCTCATTTTTCACTTCTGCTGCTTTCAAAAAGACTTAATGTCTCTATAGTGGCTTCCAAACTTAAAAAGGTGGTGGATGATGATTCTCCATCACCGGGATTTGGCAACTAAGGCCCCTAATCCCCAGTCGCCGTTTAAAAGGGGGGAGTATATAAGGTATTTCTCTCGTCTACTTAGTATGCCTTTGGGGTGTAGTGTTCAGCATGCTCGACGCATATTCGAGAGGTCCTGGTTCGAGTCCCGGCGAGGGCTTTGCTGATTTATTATATCTCCTGCTTCGAAATAACCTAATGTCTCTACACATTTAGGTAAAATGAAAATTAATCTTTGATTACCAATATCTCTCGAAATTTCTATGTATTTTTATAATTTGTGTTTAGCCTGCAAAATTAAGTTTGTGTATTATATCAAAGCGTCAAATTTCTAATTTATCAAAAGAAAATTTCTCATAAATAGTCATGTATGAATAACCGTGGAATTTATTTCCGATAACGTCATAGATAAGAGTTTCTTAGCTTTCTCAAAAGGGTATTTCCTAACCTAGTTGTAATCAGTGCAGCATTGTTGAACAAGTACGATAATACAAGCTATAGTAAAACTTGCTGTGAAATCTAAAGATTTTCTTTCTCTGCCTTTCTGAGGCGAAAATTAGAGGGCTTCACGTTGCAACATTGAAATCACTTATTCGTGATTTATCGTCGCCAGTGACAATAAATCAAAACGAAATGTACAGAGTGGAAGCTCACTTGAACAAATTTATGATGTAATTGTATCTTCCGAGAGAGTTCCGAGTCTGAGCGAGTCCAAATATCTCTTCTTGAGATAGTTTTTTTTAAAAAATAGGG
>KK112167.1:697581-710078 GCA_000611955.2 Stegodyphus mimosarum
TTCTTAGATGCCCGCTTCATATTCTGATTTTTTTCGCCTACCATCTCAAGTTATGATCTTCGCAACTGAAATAACTAAGGCCGTTTCTTTTTCACCAACTTGAATTTGATAGATTTATGACTCTGCTGTGAAGAGTAAAGTTACAGTATTCACAATTTTAACACGAGCTCAATATACGGCATTTGAGAACTTTATACACTGCTGCTACTTGAAATCACAGTAAATAAAGTGTTTTTAAGCAAAACTATTGCTTATCTGAAGAGAAACAAGTCAAATTATTATCAAAATATTATGGTTAAATGAAATATATAGTCAACCTACATCAAAATGTTATAATTAGAGGAGGCCAGGAAAGGACTTCCGAAGGAATGATACGATGTAGAAAATTTTTCACAGTCAAATCTAACGCTTATTAAAAGCAGTGAACATGTATATGTTTTAGCTGAATCTTAAATGGGAAAATTTCACTGATATGCAAACCCTTGCATTCGAAAATTCACTTTCGCGGAAAAATGCAAACAGATGAAAATTTAAGAAATGTTTATTTTTTTAAATTATTTTATATAAAATATATACATTATGTGATTTCCAGTATATATTACAAGGCGTAAAAGTGAAACCTTCGTAGAAGAATGACCAAAAATAGCATTTATGAGAAGTATCTTTCATGTAACGTATGTTAGAAATGACATCTCTCCTGTTGAATATGTTTTCTACACATTTCACTGCACTCTTAGCAACTTTATGGAGCTCTGCGTTATTTACATTAGCCAAAACAGCAGTAATGTTTATCATCAACTATTCAGATCTTGTTTTGAAATTTATTGGAAAACTTTACAACAAGCTAGGAACATGAATTTGTCTTGAAATAATATTCCGCGACAAAAATGCGTTCTTTATTAATGATCCTGGCAGTTAATTCCGACTGTTAAAACAGCAATGAAAGACTCAACACAAAAAGCAACCATATTAAATATATGACACATAATATGATATCTCTAAATTGTAGAGTCATTAGGTTATTTCGAAGCCGTAAGACGTGAAAAATGATTAATGCCCTAGCTGGAACCACAGACCTCTCGAATACGCACCGAAGGTGCTGACGATTTCACCACGAAGGCATGCTAAGAAGGCGGGAGAAATATCTTATATACTTTCCATTTTTGAAAGGGCGACTGGGATTAGGGGATCCAATCGCGAAATCCTGGTGGTGAAGAATCAACATCTATCACATTTTTTTAGTTTGGGGGCCACTGTAGAGACATTAGGTTATTTTTAAGCCGGAAGAGGTGAAAAATGAACAATGCCCTCGCCGGGACTCGAATCACGGACCTCAAGAATGAGCGCCGAGTATGCTGACCATTACACCACGAAGGCATGCTAAGAAGGCGGAAGAAATACTTTATAAACTGATGAAACAAACCCAATTCTGCTGGCAAGGAATTCATTCATATCCTCAACAGAACGGCTTATCAATCGCTTACACACAATACGGTAACATAAAAATTCGAGAATCAGTGTGAATACACAAAATTGTGTTCTCTAAAGTAAATGACCCTATACACTGGTGTGCAAAAATTAAGGACGAAGTCGAAAAATTAGCATATCAGCTGAACGAAGAGGCAGAGCGGACAGAAAGACCAATCAGGAGATTAAGTAAGGTGATGTACGGTAGCACATGCGCAGATATGCAGGTAGACGTAATGGGGTAGTGTCTGAGTAGAATAAAGCATGTTGTCGGTGTAAGATCAGTATTTCTGGCAAAGAGATTGCGCGCCGTATAGCAGTTAAAATCACACCGAGTTGCTGCCTCAGCGAGAAATGGCGAATAATCAATCTGTTAGACGACATCTGGATGCTTTTACCCGAGGTCGAATCATTGGGAAGTTGGAGGAAGACCGCAGTGTGACAAGTGGGGCTGCAGAGTTAACACACGACACAGGCGACTGGACGACCGATATCGCGTTTAACTGTGGCCAGAAGACTGCACGGTAGTGGTCTGTTTGCACGACGCCCTGTGCGGTGTGTACCTCTAAAGTCTGCCCATCGGAAAAGGCGTTCTCTGTGGTGCCGGGAACACCGGAATTGGAGAGACAATGAATGGGGACGAGTACTCTTTACAGATGAGAGCAGAGTTAGTCTGAGTTGGGATTCTAGACACATACACATCTGGACAGAGCAGGGAACACGCAATAACACCTTCAACATCATCAAAAGAGACTGTTTTAGAGGTCGCGGAGTTCTCGTTCGAGCACACATAATGCTTGGTACCCGGACCGACCTGCATATCTCCCAAGGAGGTTCGTCACCCGGGAGTGGTATTGTAACGAGATTCTTCTTCCTTACATGCGTCTTTTCACAAAGGCTATGGGTCCTCAGTTCCTCTTCATGGACGTCAAGGCTCCACCTCATCGCACAGTTACTGTCGAAGAGCTGTTGGAGAGTGAAGATATTGAACACATGGATTGGTCGGCAAGGTCTCTGGATCTAAATCCCGTCAAGCATGTACGGAACTTACTAGGGAGACCCGTAGCAGCACGTAACTTATCGCCAGTAACGATTCCGAAAGTGCGATTGGTGCTACAAGAGGAACGAGCAGCAGTGTCTCAACAGCTCATTAACAACCACATATCCAGCATGCACAAATGATGTGAAACCTGCCTAGCAGTCAGGGGAGATCATATCCCCTATTAAAGACCGGATGTTTCTTGCTGGACACCCATCACAGGGATGTTTCGGCCTTCAGTCGCATTGCGCTCCATGCTACTTTTTCAATAAAGCTTCTTTTTATCCCTCTGATTTCTCTTTTAGTAAGTGTTGCTTACATTATTCATGTCCTTACGTATTGGGGATCTTACTGTATTAAATGTGTTGATTTGGAAAGCTTTTGTACAAAGTTATATTGAAAAAACCGTCTCCTCCTTAATTTTTGCACACCAGTATATTATTGGCATTAATTTTTGTTACACTACATGCAGCATGAAAAAGCTTGACCCTCTTTCTTTCAAATGATTATAATTCCATACCTCTTGTCTAATTGTAAGAGTAACACGCCAAAGTAAATTTTAAACACCTTTCTAAGCAAAAATGCAGCAGTAGACTGATGTAGATTATCCAAAAATCTATGCCTGTCTAAGTTTTTTAAATAGCTTGATTTTAAATTACTGTCTAATGATCGAGTATTAATATCACGTACATGAAATCAAAGTGAAAATCTCTGAGTTTGTGAATAGCGTGAAAACGTTGAGCATATTTTCTTAATGAAGTACTGCTTTGAATTAATCGCAGTACAGTCGATGGCTTAATTTTTCAACGTAAGTTATCCGAATTAGCTCTTTTAACATCACCCGACTTGTTCTTTTGGGTATCCAGATATTTGATTCTTTGTTAAAATGCTCCATCTTCAGACTTGTACGCCTTGAAATTGAAACTATTGCTGGTGCAGAGACAACAACGAAAGATACGTTGGTGCAAATGGTGACCAAAAATTTTCGTCTTTTTGCTTTTTGTGCTATTGAACTAAACTTGGAACTAAACTCAGCAAAATTTGGGAAGCTTTTCTTTTATTATATGGTTTGCTTGCTTTTCTTTGCTAGAAAATTTCGGATCAATCATTTAACCTGAACTTTAAAAAGTTAAATCCTTTCTCATTTTATTTACTGCTTCTTATTTACCTAATTTTTTGACTGAATGCATGAAATTGGTCTTTGAAATTTACTGTAAAGCACATGAATATTTAATTAATATATGGGGTTATTTCTTTTGGAAAATTTTATAAGGCATTTTCTCTCTCCTTTCCACATGCCTTCGCGGTGTAATTGAAAGCATAATCGACCCGTATTCGATAGCTGACGGCTTCGAATCCCGGCGAGGGCATTGCACATTTTTCACGTCTCCTGCTTCAAAAAAAAAGTGACGATTCTACATTTTCGCTTTTAATACAAACCAAATCAGTTATTCATCTGGTATGAAAAAAATGTGTTGAGAGTATAGTTTACTTTCCCAATATCCCTTTTATCCGGCAAAAGAATTTTTAAAAAAATCTGAAGGCTTTCAGATTTTTACATTACGCCCAAAGGGGAGTTTTTTTTTAATTTTGTGTGTTATCTTTATTTATTAAATATCATGTTCTTCCCACCTAAACCATAAAATTCAGTTCAACAGCAATATCGCAAAATAATTTTAAAATGGGCATATCTTTAGAATTTCCGATACACAGTTCCGCGTGCTGGAGATAAAAGGTTTTTTGAGTGTTGCCATTGCTCACTTTTAAATCGTTGAGTTTTGGCATCAAAAATTCATTAAAGTTTTACAAAATATGAAACAGAAAAAGGCAAGAAAAGGAAATCTGAAAGGTTTCAGGTTTTAAATTACGACCAAAGGGGCCATTTTAACGTTTTGTGTGTTACCTTTATTTATCAAATATCACGTTCTTCACGCTTAAACCATATGATTCAGTTAAAGAACAATATCGCAAAATAATTTTAAGCTGATCATAGCTCTAGAATTTCCTATACACAGTTTCACGCGCCGGAGATAAAAATGCTTTTTCTGTACAACGTTGCCATTGTTCGCTTTGAAATCCTTCAGTTTGTCAATCAAAAATTTGTTAAAGTTTACAAAATATGAAATCGACAATAAAACAAATTCCAAATTTCAAATTTGGATCTCCAGGTGACCATATTCGCAGCAGGATTACGTCATTCAAAATTCGAAGGCTCTAGGTACCGTCATTTTATCACATTTGGAGAATCTTCATTATTTAATTTCTTTAAATATAATACAGGGCTGCAATATTTGGTGGCAACAGTTTGAAAAGTGAACCGGCATTTAATGTTTCCGACGCAAAATCGCAAAACGAAAACAATAGTCATTCAGGGACAAAGCCCCGTTGGACTAATAATAAAACGAATTCCAAATTTCAAATTTGAGCTTCCAGATGCACATATTCGGGTGGAAACGTACGTTATTCAAAATTGGATGGCTCTAGGTACCATTGTTTTATCTCATTTGGAGAAATATACATACATTTATACAGATTCTTCATTATTCAATTTCTTTAAATATAATACAGGGTGATAACATTTAGTGGCAACAATTTGAAAAGTGATACAGCCGTTTATAGTGAATCAACGCAAAATCGCAAAACGAAAACAATAGTTCTTCAGCGACAAAGCCCCTTTGGACTAAAAATAGTTTCCAGTTCTCAGAGTTGTTGTTTTCTGCGAGTTATTCCAGGTTTCATTGTCTGGACTTACCCAAGAACCATTAGCTCACCTTAAATTAATTTGCTTTAAATTAATGTCTGAGATATTTCTTGTAATTTGGCAATAAAAGAACTATTTGTCCATGACGCTGTACCTATATGAGTCTGCAGAAGATGATGACTTAGGTCAGTTTACTTCAAACATAAATGAAAATAATGTTGACTCTGCTTTGGTTCGTGGACTCAAAGAAATTTTGTTTAAGTAGGTTTAAAGCAATGTATAAATAAATAAAGCAATTTCACTAATATTTTGTAAATTTGGAAATAAAACTGAAAAATACAACTATCTGAAAGGAAATGTGAGCCATTGAAGATTGCAAAATATATATAACTATTCGTATTCTGTGAATTATCGTCCGCATCCAAAATAAAATTGAATAGCGAGGATGAAATTTTATAACAACATATAAATATTGATTCTGTGGATCTACTTCTTTTTAAAATTTACCCAGGCTGTAACGCTCTTTTTTTAAAATTTTGATATTTTCTCTTTTAAGCTTTTTTATGTTCAAAAGGAAATGAAGAAACTAACTGCGGAGTTTTTAATATTATTAAAATTATTTCGGAATTGAGATTTAGATTTATTCATAAATAAACATTCAGTTTTATGAGTGTACTAGATGAAGGATCCGACACTGCCCGGGCTTTACGCAGAGTGAAGAGGCTTCATTTAGAGAAGAGGGGTAGTTTTTTTTTAAACCTCAGGCAGACAGTGATTTTTCCATCTATTTTTATTCAAGCTGAATTGTGCAAAATTTTACCAAGCTCGAATAAAATTACAGATTTTATTTAGATAGAAAACAAACATTACTTTCATTGCACCTTTTATCCCAAAGCTTAAAGGTGCGCCAATGTGTTTCTTTTGTCCGTCCGCAGTGTAAAAAGACTATACAGCTCGTAGAAGCTTGAACTTTGTGAAGAGCAAGCCATATGTAAAATATTCTATTTCCAGGTAATATGGTGCTTCTAAGTTAACACTTGCTACACAGTTATTGTCCCTGTGACTTGTTGATAATAATCGTAGCAAATGTGCAAGTCGGATGGGATACTGCAATCGCTTGAAATCTATGGGTATATTTGAATCTTTGAGTGTCACTGAAATCCGAGAAATGTATACATCTTCAGCTGCGGCATTACCATGATAATGCAAATGTCTGTTACGTTCGGCAATTTATTCTTCACGGTGAGCCTTGCTCCGTTGCGTAGCTTTGGCGGGTCGATGTTACGTAATTATGCTATAATAGAGTATGCTTTATTTAAAGTGAGCTTGTATGGCGATATTCCTAGAGGCTAAAGATCATCTAAACATTCTGTCGGGCAAAGCACAGCTTGCTGTATATCCTTACTGAGTCAATGGACGAAAAGTGCCAGAGTTGCCAGAAACGAATTCCTGGATAAGCTTGCTACGTAATTATGAATTAATTTCTATCCATCGATTGATTATTTGAAGATTTTGGTTTGTTATCTCTTTTCTCTCTTTTTTTTTTTTTTTTTTTGATTGGGAAATCAGCATTCCAAAAATAACCATTCAATTTCGCTAATTTTTAACTGTTTTCGAATTATTTTGTGAAAAAATTATGTAGTCCTCACTTAAATTCTGCTTTAAAGGTTTTACATTGTTCTAAAGAGTAAACGAACACGGTGCCATTAGACGATTTTAATCAGAACTGAAATCGGGAACGCAATAACTACGACTTGAACCTAAGACGGGTGACGTGATTTCAAAATTGAAACTGTACAGAAATACCAATGTTTATTTTTTGTAAAAACAAGTTATAAATTTCTTGCTTAGCAAGTATTACCACTCACAGCGGGAAGGCAATAACGGGAACGGTAGCCTAATATTGGTAAGTGTACGGAAGATAGGTATTGTGAATGCACCGTTCTAACACAAACGCTGCAAGTCTGGACCCTATGGGGTGGCTTTCCGAAATCTTATGTAGACAGTTACCTTCTTCTTGTTTTCGAAATTTCTTCAAGATCGGATTAAAAGTGTAGATTTGTGTAAATGGAATGCACACAAACAAACAAACCCTTCATTATATATTTTATGTTTGATTTTAATTAATCCAGTGCATTTTCATTGCACAGTAATTAATAATAGCTGAAAAGAATCTGCATTTATTGCTTTTAAGTCGCTTAGTTTCTTAATTAATAACAGAATAGATATGGAAAAAAAAATAAATATCGTACGCTTTCCTGAACGATAACACAATTAAAAATACTTTAATCTGAGCAGAGGCAACATATTCTCCGCTGAGTTCGTTTCAAGGAGTTAGAATAAATAGAGTAAGCTTTCTTCGTATGTCCTGTGCGATGAAAATGAAGTCCCTTTGCAATGAAAATGAAGCCATTCGCCATGAACAACTTATCATGGGCGCTGCCATAGGCGAATTTCTGGTTGTTTCAAGAACTGCAAATAACTGTTTCAAATTTAATAAAATCTAACTACTTGAAAATGTGTAAGTGGGGACTATAAGACAAATGTTTGCATGGTAAAACCTGGAAGGCCGAATTTCAATGGTATTTTATGCAAATTAAGCCTAAATACACCTTCCTGAGCCTGAGGACATCAGTATTTGTTCTCAAGTTCAGTGTGAATTTATTCAAAAATATACCATGGCGGCCATTATAAATCGCGACGTCACTTTGCTGACATTTTCTTGACTACACTTTTGTGCCGTCATGTTTACTGTATCTATTCTAACCTCCTAGTTTGTTTATTAAATTCGAAAGACAAATATGTTGCGTTTTTCTGAGTGGCAAACACACTTCTTGTATATTGCAGAGTTTTCTCATTAAATCTGAAATGTAAGTATCTATCACTTTGGCAACGCAAAGCTTTTAAACTGCTGAGTTTTTAAACAAAATTCGTTAAATTAGAATAAAATATATTTATATAAAGAGTGCTTTCCCAGTTATATGGTTTTAAGGAAATCTTACGTAGACAGGGACTCTTGTTTTGAAGATCAAGTGGGCCAAATTTCATCGAGATCAATTGAAAACTTGAAATTTGTATGAAGGAGAACATACGGACACTCTTCTTTATATATACCGATAACGTATCAGTAGATATTATTTTTATTTAAGAAGAGGAGCGAAATATTTGTATGATTCTTAAGTCTTTAATTTTTCTTTTGTTTGTATTTATCGAATTTGTGATGAAAAGCATTTTCGAGTTTTAATAAATAGTAATAAATTAAATAATTTTAATAACCATAATAAATTTTGAAATTTAGCGATAGTAAATTGTTATTTTTTCATAGTATAATATCATAAAAAATATTTCTGCCTTTACATCGACTGGAAGTAGCAAAATTTACAGCGACTGCCTGTTTACAGAATTCGGAATACTTTTTAAAATGGAACATTTGTAGAGACATTAAATTTTTTGAAAGCAGGATTAATGAAAAATGAGCAACGCTTTCGCCGGGACTCGAACCACGGACCTCTGGAATACGCGCCCAGCTTGCTGACCTCTACACCACGAAGGCGTGCGAAAAAGGCGGGAGAAATACCTTATATGCTGTCCCTTTTAAAAGGCGACTGGAGTTTTTAGGGGACTCAGTCGCCAAATACTGGTGGTGAAGAATCATCATTCACCACCTTTTAGTTCCGGCGCCACTGTAGAGACATTAGGTTTTTTTGAAAGCAGGAGTGATGAAAAATGATCAACGCCTTCGCCGGGACTCGAACCACGGACCTCTGGAATACGCGCCCAGCGTTTTGACCATTACACCACGAAGGCATGTGAAGAAGGCGGGAGAAATGCCTTATACATTACTAAAAATTCCTCTCGTCTCCGATTTTGTTTTGAAGGATACCTTTGTAAATAAATTGACTCGGAAAATACTTTTGTGAGAAAACTAAAAAGGAAGTTGACCTGAAATAATGCTATATATTGACGCACAGAAGTTCTTATCCTGCTTCAACAAAGATATCATGGAGGTGAACGAAGACAAAATTACCGTTTCACAATATAATACACGTTGCAAATATATAAAATCCTATATAACATATATATCGGGGAATAATTTACGTCTCTGTTTTGTACTAGCACTCATAACATAAATTCGGAAATTTGAATGCTCAGTTCCTGGCACGGGCTCAGATTCTGGCATGCATACAGTTCAATGTTTCAAAAGTACCTCTCTAAAACACTTATATCCTCTACATCTCTACCGGGAAAGAAATATTTTTGGTTATATTATAAATGCATTCTATTCAATAAAGTGCTCGTAAATTTGGGTATTACCATAGAAGCAGTGATATTTTACTGCACAGTTTTCGTATTTCAGTTGCTTCGATTAAACACACAACTTCCTGTACGATTCACGCTACAATTTATAATACACATTAGTAATAAATTACATTTAGTTTGGATTTTAATGACCAACCATAAAAGAAAGGCTGTTTTTTTAACTATACTCTATTTGATTTGTTTCCTTTAAGTGAATCCAACCAAACGATTTTTCCAATGGCAACATGACATCTGTTTCGCGTGTTCGACGATTGCCATCAGAACGAATCGTAGAAAATTGTACGCATTTTTGCGTCAAATTACTTTCTCTGCAGCAATAAATGCGATTAAACCCAAACTACCCGGTGAAATTTTATCGCTTTTCCCGTTTAGGGTATTTATTTTTATGTTTCTGGGTGGGTTTTATCGGATTCAGTTTCAACTCAAGATACTACAACCGTAACGGAAGACTAATTTTCTTTTCTTTTCTTTTTGTTTTTTTTAAATGATCGCACGGTTTAGTTACTGAAATGTCCAAAGGTCGGAAAAATAATTTAAATTCCTAAAGAAGAATTCAGATATTCTTTCATTCTATATATATGCTAATTATTATTCGCGCGTTAAGAGAACGAGGAATCGATTAGTGTATGTATCCGTTAAAGAATGGATTTTAAATAAAACAAAGTAATTTCTGAAAATGGTTAAAATAAACTATCAGAGAACTTTAAATTATTCCATTTCGATTTAGATATGAGAAATCAGTCAGGAAATAAATATAAGTACAGAAAAGAGACATTTTGCATGATAATTAATTTACTTTAATACTTAGTACGATCTGACGCAAAAGTTATCTCACGAAATTATTAAATCAATAGCTATGTAATGTGAGTCACATTCTACATCCAACTTTAAATTTCTGGAGCTCAAAATTTGTCACTAAAATGCGTTCGAAAACAAAAACGTCAAACAAATTATTGTTGCGCAATAAAATATTTTCTGCGTTTGAGGAGGAAAGTTTATTAATGTTTTATTTTTAATTTAAGGTGAATATAATATATCTCTGATTTCATATTAAGAAAAATTAAATATTGATTAAAATATATTTTATTTATATCAAATCGAATGTAGGCTATTCACCTATCCTGAAAAATATATGAAAAATAGTAAAACAGTTTACTTAAAACTACTAAATATATACAGTTTTCGTGCTACAAAATGCCAAAAATTTTCATGTATGGAATATTGTAGGCACCACGCCCAATTCATGAATCTGCGAAATCGTGTATGAGAAAAATCGAGGTACAAGTTTTAAATCATATTCAGAGGCAGATTTATGGAACCATGCAAGTGGCAACTGCAAGGAGCTCCAGATCGTTACTTAACTGCAAAAGAAGCAAACTTACTTTTGTCTTAAGGGAAACGACCCCCAAAACAAGTGAAGTAAACCTCTCAAGTCTGTCTCTTATAGTATTCCTTACACAGTCATCTCATGATCTCGTTTAAATGATATCTGAGACATGAAAATAAGCAACAGACGCTAAAAGAAAAAGGTACGATAGTAAATATTGAATTACAAGATATAATTTACATATGAAGTAAGGTATGCATTGCCGAATGCAAATAGGCAATCAAACTTAGCATAAAACACAATCCCGCAGTCTCATTATAATGCCTTAAAATGGGGCATGCCGGACCTATGCGGCGGTTCGCAAGCAACGATAGTTCCGTATAATCCGAGATAGTCAAAGAGGATGGCATTAGTCGAAGACACCAACCTCACGATAAAATGCGCTTGAGAACTTTCGGGATGTTGCAAGATAGTTGAAGACGCTGTTGTGAGAGAGCTGAATGTGTATCGTAATGTCATCAATAGGCTGCGGAATCATTACCAAAGGATTAAAGCCCATGTTAAAAGACGAGGGTCTAAAAGCTGGAGGATTACCACAATGGGAGACGATCGCTTCCTGCTGCTATGTGCAAGATGTCATAAATCACTAACAGTACGACAACTGGTATCGCATCTCTGTACTGCTGCAGAACAGCCTATATACCGCCAAACTGTATTGCGTCGGCTGCATAAAGGTGGACCCGACGATTTGTGGTTTGTCTTCCTTTGCTCCAAATGCACGTAAGAGCGCTGTTGAATTGCGCCTGTGAGCATCGTAGTTGAACACAAGAGCAGTGGAGCCACTTACTCTTTACGGATGAGTCTCGATTTAATATCTAGAACAATTCTCGAAGGGCAGTGTTATGAAGAACACGCTATCGCGCACTAAACATCGTCGAAAGAGACCATTATAGAGTAGAAGGCTTACTGGTGTGGGCTGGGATAGCTACGATTGGCCTCACAGATCTCTACGTGATTCTTGTTAGTTCCGTCACAGTCGTCCGATATCGTGACAAATTCTACAACCTCTTGTGCGTTTTTTATCCCTGCAATGGGTGCCAACACGATATTTATGGACGATAACGCCCACATATAGGTCGAGTGGTCCTGAGTTATCTGAAGAGTAAAACCATTCTGCATTTGCCTAGGCTTTCTAGATCGCTGGCCATGAATCCAATACAGCATGTGTGGGCCATGTTGGGATGACGGATAACAGGTAGCTGTGGGCCGCCAGGTACGCTCCATGAGGTTCGTCATGAATTACTACAGGAGTAGGCACAACTGCCATAACTGGAGATCAGCGACATTACTGCGAGCTTGCCTCGTCGTTATCAAGAATGCATTTCAGTTAGAAGGTATCATACTTACTTTTTATCAGCGTGAAGTTTCCATTGCATATTCTTCCGATGTATTTGGTCTTTCGCGATGCGATTAGTTTCACCCAAAATCATAATATAGTTTTTGTTTTATTCTGAGTTTTGCCTTTGTTTCTTATTTTTTGAGAAGGAGTGTATTATGATTCTTCTTATTTGCATATGTTTTCGTTAATAGAAGTTCCTATACATTTCAGCAATATTTCAATACATTTCAGTATTCCTATAATA
>KK112167.1:710096-759946 GCA_000611955.2 Stegodyphus mimosarum
ATATATATATTCTGTAGTATTTCAATACATTTCAGAAGTATTTCTATAAATTCCAGTATTCAGCTCCTATACATTTCCATATTATTCTCCTGTACATTTCAGTATTTTTCAAATTCACTAACTTCAAATTAGTATACAAATATATTTCATCCAGTTTTTAATCCTTAATTGTGTTAAGCAGGACTGGTTTTAGCAGCAAGTGACGCAAGCGATGGCCTTAGGAGGGAGGTAAGATATAAAAGTATTGGTCTTACTCATAAACAAAGAAAACACAAAGCGTTAAATAATTTAGCTCTCAAATTCTAATTAAATATTGTTTAATTTAATGCTAACAAATGTTATCTGAATATTATAAACACACGTGCTATGAACTCTATTACCGCGGCAACCTCTTTAAGGTGACTGTTTCTGAAAGCGGGCAGTATTTTCGAATACATAATTCTGTGATAGTACTGAACATCGATAATCATGTTCTCTAAAACACATCCTTCATCAACATCATCCTTCCAAAATCACCTTGAAGCTTGGGTGCTATTCTGAAGGAGATTTTACTGTGTGTATTATATAAATAAAGGCGTCAAGATGTCCTTTTCGAAGAGGTAGTAGTAACTATTGCCCTGATTCTGGCGTTAAGTATGCTAATTATAATTTTCCTGTTTACCTTGTTATTTAACACATCAGTTTATCAGTTATTATTTGCATCGAAAACGTATCTTTAATTTATTTTATGAAAAGCATTAAATTTACCAGTCATTCATTTTCACTGGATTATTAAAGATTTTATGTGTTATTTGATAGAAGAGAAGCTTCAGTTTTCATCTTGAAAACAGCAACTGGTGTAGTTTCGTATTCATCCTTATCCTATTTCTCTAAAAAATTCACTATAAAAGGAAATCTATTGATTTATTTTACATATGGTGAGAATGCTTTTCTTGGAAATACGTGCCAAGAATGTTTCTGAAGGTTTGAGAGTGGCAACTTTGGTTTGAAGCACAAGCTTCTTTCTAAAAGGACTCAACAGATTATTTGCGACTTATACTCTGACAAAAATTTCAGAAATAGTAGAAGTCTTATCGGTAATAGTGTTTGGGGTTTATACATCAGAAGAAAGATTCAGGAAAAGGTGTGTGGAGTTTCACTTATTTAATTCAATGTTCAGTCTTTGAACCTCCCAAACACTAACAAGCAAATAATTGCTTAAGTGTGTGAACAAACACGCAAGACTTAAGAAGGGTTAACTACCCTTTATTTCTTAGAATAAATGCAATCAACTCCTAACTCGGAGTATATAGCAAAGCCTTCACTTGGGCTTGAACTTAAGTAATTATGAAATTAAACTAACTAAGCTTAACTAAAACTAGCTGAAAGTTATAGCCAAAGCTGTAAGGATTCTAAATAGTTGGCCCCTAAATATTAATTAAATCGGCTAAGTTAAGCAAGGGCCTAAAGTATGGCCGAGCGTAGCAATATCTAAGAGAGACGTAGCCAAAAGGGAAACGTGCGCTAGTCAGAAAATCAGACTCTCTCTCTCGAAGCCGGTGAAACATCGACTTAACTAGTACTCTTACTCATTTGCATTCACTGCGTTTCTGAAATTACGTTCTGGTGGGAAATCGTAAGCTGAAACTAGAAAGACAGGACAGGTGCGTAAACTTAATAAAATTAGGATAAACCTTACAGGTGGGAAATGTGTTGAATGTGAACAGTCCAAAAGAGAGGGGTTGTCATGTGCATTTTGTTAGTTGTTTGTCAACAAAGAAAAAAATGATTGTGAAGTTTGAAACGAAGTTAAAAATAATTATTTCCTCTTTGAATTGAAATAGTCTTAAGAAGTAGACTTTTAATACTCACAGCCCATGTACAGAGGCTGTTCGCACATTTTTTAGACGATTTTGGTTAGCGGTAATAAAAAATCGTTTGCTGCAAAAGAAGTAATTGCAATTGTACTACATTTTTAAAAGTCAAAATTATCGTCTGTGGCTTGAAAGTTTTGTTTTTATTCAAAATGGCGAATTTAACAAAGCAATGGTTCGAAGGCTACATTTACGCTCTTTCCGAAGAGAAATATGCATACTCCGGTATCCAAAAACGATGTGAGAGTCACGGTTTTGTGATATCTAAAGCGTCGATAGATAATATCATAAACAAGAAAGGAAAAAAACGTCAAATTGGAGCCTCAAGTGAGACAAAAATTCCAAACAAGTATCCAAGGAAGAAACGGACACCTTCGACTATTGGAAAGGTACGTTGTTGAATGTTAAAAGAAAATCTCCCTAGTCAATGGACAGTACAAAATCATTAAAATGTTCGGTGTGCACTGTAAACAAATTGATAAACGTTGATTTAAATCTTAAGAAAGCGAAGAAACCCAATGTGCATCGTCTTCTTTCAAAGCATATCGCTGCACGCAGGCCACGCTGCAGAATTCTATATGAGAAACACTTATCCAAAGAAAAATGGAAAACAATTGTCACAATAGATGAAGCATGGGTGTATTTAAATGATTGTAACAAAAAAAGAGCCATTTATTATCATAAAAGGGGAGAAAAAAATTTAAGTACATGGTTCAATGCATCGAAAGAAAGTTTTTCTAAGGGATTCATGATTGTTGCTGGTTTTTCTTATAATGGCAAGTTAAAAATAAAGAGAGTGCAAAGAAATGTCAAGATTAGGTCCAAATATTATCAGGAACATATTTTATCGCCAATTTTTCTGAATGAAATACCATCGCTTTACCCACAGTGCCATCAATCTGTGAGACTCCATCAGGACAAAGCTAGCAGTCACACATCAAAATCCACTGTAAATTTCCTAAAAGAAATGGAACAAAAAACTGGTATCAAGGTATATCTTCACTGATATCTCCCGATGTGTCACCTATGGATTTTTGTGCTTTCGGACTTTTAAAAACTGCATTATCCAAACGTTGTCCCCAAACCCTAACAGGACTCTGGAAAGCTGTTCGGGAGGAATGGAATAGAATACCTCTTCTGACACTTCAAAAGGCATTATTATCCTGGAAACTGCGGTGTTGGAAGATAGTTCAGAATAAGGGATGTCAAATAGAACATTTAAAACACAAGAATTTTATATAATTTAGTTTTTTGAATACAATATACATCGTCTAAAAAATGTGCGAACAGTATCTGTTTCACCAGACATTATCACCAACCAGACTTACCAAGTACCACCAGACCTCCAGATATGTTACATTTCTAGTAGAATATGAATAACATCTTAAGTTACTGACAGATTATCAGAATATTAGCGATGGATAAAATAGCTAATTGAAATAAGTCATTCTGGCAAGGGAATATGACATTTTGTTTCCCATTTAAGTTCGTTTCAACACATTTCATGAACTTTCATTCATGAGACAATGTGCAGTAAAACTGTAAATGAAGGAAAAACACACTTTATGTTTTCGCAATGAAAAGCGCTTCTTAGTCGCTTACAGATCTTTATGACCAGGTAAGTTCATTTTCTAGTATTGTTAATGGCATCAGATAGATGATTCAACAGTTATAGTAGAATCTTGATATTAAATTCAAAATGCCATTATTGATGAAGAAAATATTCAGGTCTTTCTGATTCACGGATTTCTTGAGACACTGTGAAGGATTTATACTAGAAATTTGCAACTGAATACTGCAACCTTAGACGAAACTGCCTTTGCAGACATGCCATAAAGGGAAATACGAAATAGCAAGCAACTAAATGGTTGAGCAATGAATTGGCTGAAAGAAATAAATCAACTTACTAAATTTCTTCTTCATCATCTGTCTTTGGTTCTTTTGCGGTTAGATCATTGTACTGATAGAGTTACCACAAGTAGAGTTACCACATGCTTGGTCATTAATTGTGCCTGAGACCAAGATTAATAGTCCTCAGTTTGCATTGATATTTCCTGGATGACAAAAAAATCCGTTTTCGAAAGAAACATCATCCGATGTTCTGTCGATATCCGAAACAGCGAAAAACCATTATTTCAATCAATGTGAAATCTAAAAGATTGCTGCAATTAGTCGAAAAAACCAAAGCACTTATTTTCATTTCAAATTAATTGGACATTTCCTTAAAGGAACAAAAATAGAAATTTTGTAAAGCAGATTTTATTGTGAAGAAGAAAAAGTATTTAAAATGTTGGAAATTATCTATCTACATTAGTTATTTTAAAAGAAAGAGAGTGAAAGTATCGCTGCTCTTTCGTTCATCTTTAAATATAACTATTAACATATCAATAAACATAATTATTAACATATTTATAAATTTTTATAACGTATTGCTTATAGCTAGCTAACTTTTAATTTGATCCATTCTTTAAATCACATTCAAATTTATTTCGACTCCACTAATCTAAACTAACCTTCACATCAATATTGGAATCATATAACGTACACCGTCTAATTAATAAATGACTTGATAAGTAGACTTATGTAACTTGTTATTGAAAACAAATAAATGTTCCAAAGACTTAAATAACTTGTTATTTAAAACAAATAAATGTTTCAAAGACTTAAATAACTTGTTATTTAAAACAAATAAATGTTTCGAAGACTTAAATTACTTTTATTTAAGACAAATAAATGTTACAAATAGCATTATGTTGTAGCCAGCTACCACATGATAATTTTAAAATTCAATTTGTAAAACTTCCGCCAGTGTACATGTGTGTATATGCTCAGTCTGTTAAGACTTTTTGATGCGTTTCGTTGCAATAATAAAGCGACTGATTCCAATTTATTCAGTACATGATTTTTTAAAGTTAAAATAGGGACTTTCTTAAAACCTTTATAGCTGGAAAGAGAAACTGTATTTTGTATTTCTTGGATTGTTGTGTATAGAAATGCCCTATTTATTAGAGATAAAATATGTCTTCGATTCTAAGGAGCATTTTTTCCCACTTAAATAAGCTGAAACCTAAGAGCATCTTAGAATCAGAAATGTTTGCAAATAACGATGCATTCCTAAAAAATTAATTTTTACAAAAGATTCAATTACAACAGTTTTACTCTCTTTGTTATAAATTGAAATCGATTATTTATTAAATACAACATAAATGTACTTGAAAGAGCAACAAGCCAAAGGAAAATTTAAAATTAGAAAACAAAGTACATCCTTAGATCATTATAGAATTTGAATAAAATCCTCTCGATTTTGTGAACCGTCTGATATATATTTTTCAGCAATATTTCTTTTAAAAGAGAAAAATCTAAAAATTTCTCTCTCTTGAAGAATAATGAACAGTGTAATATTGCCCTTGATATCGATACACTTTTATTCAAAGTCTATACCAACCCAAAACAGCCTCCCGCCCCAATCTTCCTAATATGCTAGATCTGTTTTAACATTTTTGATTCCTTGTACGAAGTGAAAAGGAAGTATTGTAATCGCGAAAAATTTCGGGTATCATATTTCAGAGAAAATATCCATTTTGACCGCTATCAAATAAAATTTAACGATGCTTTTGCGTGAAACCTGTACGTAAGGACAGAAGAAAGGACTCTTTTTTGCCCCCGAAAATTATAAAACTGATTTAAAATTGATTCTGAAAAATTTTTTCTCTTGGCGTCTGTGCGTCGTACGTACGTGCGTATGTATGTATGTATGTATCTCACATAACTCAAAAACGAGTAGCCTCAGAACATTGAAACTTTGTACATAGGGCTGCTACAACATGTAGATGTGCACCTCCTATTTTGGTTGCAATCGGCTTCACCAAAAAATATGTAAATATATGCATAGAGATAAATGTATATCCACTCGGTTACTCGGCTCAATGAGTTCAGTTTCTTCATTCTTATATGTCTGCAAATTGTGCATTTTTTGCTTTAAAAATGATTGAATGATGTTGTTCTTATCTTCCGGTTAAGGTTTTTATGCCTTTAGTTAACATGCATGTTATAGTTGTAGAATTATCAAGAATTTAAAAGTTGTTTAAGTGCAGCTAAGACTAAATGTTTTGGCCATAGAAGCCATATTTGTTTACATTTGAAGCATAGCAGAATAGTGAGTTTGTTGCCGCCAATCTAAAGAAACTAAGCTTCGCAACAAGAAAGGTAACGCCTTCTTTTGTTATTGCGAATTAAATCATGCTTAATCCATTCTGAAATTTATTCGAGGAAATAAGTGTTTAAGATTTACTTCGTAATTTTTAATATAGCTATTTTAAGTTTTTATGTATTTTTGCTTTGTCGCAAAATGAGAACTGAATTAATTCAGTGAGAAATACTGAACCGTCTGTGGAAAACTTTTTTTTTTTTGTTTGTTCAATTTCTTTTATGCATCGATTTAGATTTATTATAGTATTTGAATAAAACATGTAGCAATGATTAGATAATTCTTCAAATGCTATAATTTTTGTGCATTCTGAGTTATAAAAGGAATGCGATGTAGCGCTGTTAAGTGAACCTAGCGCTAGAATGTCGCCATGGTAAACAAATATTGCGAATTTTAAAGAGTGCATTTATTCTATTGTGGTTTATGCGCTATCAACGAAATAGATTTAATTCAATCCAATAAGTTTAAATGAAATGCAAAATGCGTATAATTTAACATATAAATAAGTACAAGGAAATCATGTGGTGTACACTTCAGAATTTTTTTTCTTGGAATCGTAGTCTTTCTACTTTTGCATTACTGAAGTTGAGTATTATATAATCAAAGAACTAAGCAAATAGTTAAAACAAAACATAGCTTCATGAAATATTTAGAGTATGGAACAATTTCATTCCCTGAAGGTTAGGAAAACGACTTCATTTCCTAGAATATTGATGAGCTACTGTTTATAACCGCCGAATAAATGGTATTTTCAGAAACATGCGCCGAAATTTGGAACCATTATTGGTCCCTCTTGTGATTTAAAATACGCATTTTCTTTTATTCCTGCTATAAATGCATCGCAATAAGGCTTTAAGCAAATCTTACAATGTATATTATTTTGCTTTGTGTGGTTTTAAAATGACTAAATAAAATACATTGGCTGTAAATTTAATTTACCATCCCTTTCTGGAGCTTTCAATGAAGCAAGAAATCCAATTAAAAAAATTGCATAATTGTAAGGATAACGACAAACTAGACAATCGTAAAATGAAATTTTCCTATCTTGTGTTACATATCAGGTTTCGGCTAAATGTTATTAAGTAAAAAAAACGTAATTAATAGGAAAACATTACTTGCATTATTTCAGATAGCTGAAAATTTTTCTTTTGTCATGTTTGTTATTTTCTTTGGAATTAGATTACCTGAGAGGACTTTAAACTCCACTCAAAGAATTTCATTTATATGGCAATAATTATTAAGCCTCAGTTTTTATTAGTTAATTTAAATCAATGACACATATTTCTATTAATACTTGTGATCAAATATCTGCTTATTTGCTTATATTACTATCTTATCTTTGCATTTTAACCTAACATTACGAAGCTCAGGAAGTTATAAGGAAAAGGTTTTAATGCAGGTAAATGAAACTCACGATAAACGTCATGGACAACATCAAATGATAAAACTCAAACAAAAAAAATAGTTTATTTACGCTAAAAGTTACATTTCATATATACACTGCCGGCCAGCCAAATTGCAACACCAAGAAAGACAAGAGATATCACAATAAAATTTATTTAGTAGATCACATGTTGACCAAGTATCAAATTATTAAATTTGTAGACTTATAGAAGTATGGTTCCTTCCAGAATCAGTAGACAGAGTAGCCGCCATTGTTGGATATCACCGCTGCCCCACGCCTCGGCATTGATTCAAAGAGACTTTGGATGTGTTCTTGGGGTATAGCAGACCAAGCAGCTTCCACACGTTGCCAGAGTTGATCTGGTGTGGCAACTTGGGATGTAAGCTGGGTCAGTCGTTCAGCAACCATTAACCACATGTTTTCTATCTGCGAAAGATCCGGAGAGCAAGCCGGCCAGGGAAGCAATTCAATCTGGCGATTAACGAAGAACCTTTGGGCAATGCGTGCCACGTGTAGTCGCGCACTATCCTGTTGAAATATGGCTGTGGGCAAGCCTTGAAGGTAAGGAAGGACAACTGGCTCCAACACCCCGGAGGCGTAATGGCAGACCGCACATTCAGTTGAACAATGTTAAACAAATTACCAACACTGCGCATGCCCAGAAGAGAATTTGGCGCAATTACGACTTTGGCGTAATTTTAAAAGAAGATAAATAGGGTATATGGTTAATGTTCTGTTATCTGGACGTGAACTGTTCCGGGTTTTAAAGCTTGTTAGGTTGTACGCTGCTTCATTACTTAGAGTGTAAATATCGATTGCAAACTCTCCAAATTTTCGTTTAAAAAGGATTACAAAACAGGAAATATTACATGATGTTGTTTATTGATTGTTCTTCTGAGGAATAAAAGCAATCGATTATTTACCATGCGTTCCATTCACAAATACTTTAACAACTTAAGGAATGTATCTAGTTTAAATGACTGAATGAAAGCGAAAGAAATTATTACAAATAACTAATATTCAATGTAATGTTTATGAACAAAGTAAACCAAAATGAAATGAAACAGAAGCAAGTACAATGAGCACAAAAAAAAGTGTCCATAGTATTGCAATCGCAAAGAGTCGCTAAGGCTCGCTATTTTTATTCGCCAGTATTTTCCCTCATGTCAACGGTACACTATTGAGCATGCGCAGTAAGGAAAATTCGTTAACATTGATCCACTTAATGTGCGGTTTGCCATTACGCACCCCGGAGATGTAGCGCTGGCTGTTTGAAGTACCGGCAACGCATACTAAAGGAGTGCGAGAGTGATAAGAGTGATATCCAATACCCCCCATACCATAATACCCGGTGCAGGACCAGTGTGGCGGTGCATAACGCAGCTGTTCAGCATCCTCTCTCCACGGTGTCTCCAGACTCGAATCCGACCATCATGGTGTTGCAGACAGAAGCGTGACTCTTCAGTAAAGACAATTTCATTCCATTCTGCCGTCCACATCCTTCTTTCATCGCACCATTGGCGGCGGAGACGTCTGTGGTTCTGCTTCAAGGGCAGACGAAGCAATGGACAGACCACTCTGCTGTAAACGGCGTCGAATGGTACGCGCAGACACAGGATGACGCGTTACAAACTGAATGTGCTGTGCTATGGTTCGTGATATGACTGAGCCAATGGCGTGCGGTAGGTTTTCATGCAGGGTGTGCAGAGAACAACAACAATAATAATAATAAAACCATAAAAATTAAACACTTCTTTAACTTTTTATTATTCATTTGTACACAAAATCCATACGTCTATCCGTATTACTAACAAAATCATCAATTACATGATCATAAAACTCTGGTTTTGACTGTGATAAGTGTAACATTTCTTTTTCTATTGTTATTAGAGATAAATTGCTTAATCTATCCTGGCTCATTGTATTGCGTGCATAATTTTTTACTCTTTTCAATGCTGAAAATGATCTCTCCACCGAAGCAGTTGAAAATGGAATTGTACAAATTAAATGTGCCAATTTATTTACTTCGCTTAGGGCATCTGTCAAATCATTCAGCATTATATGCTGAATAAGTTTCGATAAATTCATTTCGTGGTATGACTCACTACGATAAAGAACGCATAATTCATTGGTTAGCTTTACAAAATCGAAATGTTTTGCATAAGCGTTCTTTAACGAATTAAGGCATTCATCCGGAAATTTACTTTGATATTTCTTAAAAAAACTGAAATTCAATAGTTCAAAAAATTTGAGCGAATTTAATTTTTTAAAACGGACATCTAATTGACAATAAATAGTGTCCATTATTTCATAATATAAAATTTTAAAATGTTGATCTTGGTCTACACTTGAGTTTTGTAAATTTACACGATGTTTTTTTAAATTTGGGAGACCCACTACAGAAATAGTCTCTTCATAAACTTCATCAAATGCAACAGAAGTTCGCATATTTTGAATTTCATCTTTTACTTCCTCTACTTTTTGACTAGAATATGCTAAGTTAGTTTTTTGTAAAATGTCAAATAGAAAATCAGTATAACTAAACACTTTGGCAAAGATATTTAGGAGAAAATTACCGTTAAATTCTTCAAAACACATGTGATAACTCTTTGCAATATTAATTGTATCGTTATCCCAGCCTTCTGGATTCTCAATAATATTTTCAAATAAATCAGATAGGCCTTGCCTTTCGCTTTTTATGATATTTACCAAACGATATGAATAATTCCAACGTGTTGTAGCTAATTTTGGAAATTTTCCTTTAATAATTTCATTTAAGACATGATTTCTTTTTGTAGACACCGAAAAAAATGAGGCTATGCCAGAAATTGTTTACAATCTTTTATAAGCAATACAGATTGCGACAGAACTAAATTAAGTACATGTGCACAACAATGCACAAAAATAGCTTCTGGGAAAATGTTTTTTACTTTTTTCTGCGTCCCATTCAACGCTCCTGCCATGACTGCCACCCTATCGTACGTTTGAGCAATCAGTTTATTCTCGCACCCCCAACTCAAAATCGTTTCTTGCACAACATTACACAAAGCTTCCGCTGAACGATCACCACTAACATCTTTATAAAACAAAAATCTTTCCACTGGTGCACTACAATTATTAACATATCCTAGCACAACCGATAATTGCGATTTGTGAGATATGTTTATTCCAGCATAATAGCAACGAATGGCGTTTCTTTTACCTCATTTCTAATTTCTGAAATTACAATATTTTTTATCGATGCAATAATATCATTTTGTATTCTGTTAGAGGTTCCAGAAAATACAGTTGCAGTTCTTAGATGGGTTGCTAAAAGATCATCATATTTACTAATTAAAGTTGTTAATTCTATGTAATTTCCTCGATTAAGGGAATTTATATTCTCATTGCGTCTACGAAATGCATCTTCTTGTTTTGCTAAGTAACAAACTATATCTATTAATCTCTTGAGAATATTTCTAGTTCTTGTTACTTTTTCATTGTGTTGAACAATCAATGAAGACTTTTGTTGATCTAACATTAAATCTATCCTGGCGGTACCAAATGTTTTTAATAGTATTACGGCATTTATATGAGACTGTGTTTTTTCATGTTTCTTTGCAGCTTCGTGGACATGATTTAAATCACTGTAGCCTTGCTTTGTCCAAATATTCTTATCCTTTTCAATTACAACAAAAAGTAAACATGGCCAACAATACAACTTATTCAATTCACTACAACCGGTTAACCATTTAAATTTTTCATACATAGATTTTTGAAAATGTCGGACGCACTGTTGTCCTTTAATCTTAACGTTTTGCGATAGAATAATATCCGGCATCGGTCTACTAAATTTAACTATTTCGTTTCTTGTAGTAACGTCTCGTCTCGAAAATGGATTTTCCAATAAATCTTTAATTATTGAGACATCTGAGTTCTCCATTCTGAAATGGGTTATTTATTATGAATATAAATTTAAAGAATACAATAAATAAAATATTTGCCTACGAGTAGTCGAGGTATAACTATAAAAACAGCTAAACTTATGAGAAATCTACTAGCACTGAAGCAAAAATCATGTCTTGTGTTGTATGGTGTCATATCGGCGGAACCACACGGCGCCCGCCGTTGCGGTGCCTCATTGTCAGCCTGATGACATCGGGATGAGTCATCAGGATGCTCATTGGTGCCGACAAACCGAACGTCTATTCCACGTGCGGAGGATTTCACTGCACGCTAGCACAATAGAACGAACTGTTTCTTGTTCGGTCAGTGGATTAAATTATATTTATTAATTGTTTTTAACATTTGGATCCGATATATTCTGCGAAAAACATCTTGACAATTTTTTAAAACAAAACAAGGTATATGGTGTTACAAATATAACTTATATACTGTCTGTAAGACACAATGAATGGTAAAATTTGGACTGTTTTGTTAAAATTCGTTTCTTTTTCGTCTAACAAAACAAACTTGTTTTTCAGCGAATTATTTCTATAAATATAATAAATACATCACCGAAATTACTTTACCACACTAAAACATTTCCCTTTATATTGATGAAATACTTCTTTTATATTTCCATAAAAACAAAATCTTACAATATATAAATTTAAACATTAACCGTCTGCAAAATCGTATGTCCAGTTAATCAGTTAAAAAACCAAAAGCGCTTCAGCACCTAAGTCCCCGCTCTAACACAACGCTTAATAACCTTCTGATGATTCTGAACGCCAAGTGCAGGAAAAATAGCTGCACTTGCCTCAGTGGTATAGTATGCTATGCTTCTCCAGCAGCCCATACATATAAAGCGTGATTTACTATTATTGTGCAGTGCGTACACATCAAAACTTCCTATGTTCGTTTGCTTTTCAACGCGCTACGTGATGCACCACCCAGTACCGCACGCACTGCGGGAATACAAGCAAGCAAATCAACATAATATTTGAATATATTATAAATAATATTTATTATATACCATATAAAGATAAGTAGACATAGGTGCAGAAAATTATTGTCTCTCATAATTTTGCCAGGGTGTGCAGTGCACACCCTGCACATATGGACCGCACGCCACTGGACTGAGCAATTCGTCACTGCAATGCGCACAATGTTCCTGTCATCACATAAAGTGGTGCACTGAGGTGGATACGATCGAACACTTCGGTCCGTCGTACCCTCCTGCATCCAACGGTCACATATCTGCATTACAGTTGTTTGGTTTCGTCCAGCACGATTACTGATTTCTCTGAAAGAAAATCCACACTCTCGGTAGGCCATTATCCTTCCTCTGTCGAACTCGAATACTTAATCAAATTATGATCACTGTTAACTACGAGGCATAATTGATCGTTTTTTTAAAAAAAAAAACAAGAAAAACACAATTGCCGAACTTGAAATCGTCGAAAACTCCAAGCCTTGAATAGCACTTTGAAGTGGCGCCACATGCGCGCGTGATGTGCATCTGCGCTGAAATTCTAATCATTTGCACGTCTCACCTCCGCTAATTCATGTTGTAAATTTCATGTTATTTGCATGCTTCCTTCAAGTGGCCCTTCAGGTGCATTTACGGTGGCCAGCAGTGTATATATGCTGCTTAGAAGTTACAGTTTTACTTTTACCTTACCCCCTCCGTAAAAGAAGTAAAAATCAGTTGAAATTTTTATTACTCTTAATTCTTAGGCTTGTTCCTTTTGGTTTGGTTTATTGAGATTATGGCCACCCTAGCACCATCTATGTAAAGGAAGGGATGCCTTTGTGGAGGACTTTCTAAGGAGAATACACCTTATACATGAGGAAAACTACGAAAACACCCATGTAGCGTAAATACCCGTTCGTCTGGAATTAAACTCAGGTTGGAAGTACCAGTATTTAAACGAATTTAAAGCTCGGCTGCTGGTGGGCCCAATTTTTAGGCTTATCTTGCAAGCGGCTGTACATGTTTTAACATTGAAACATGTACTTTTGGAGATTAACTCAATTTTTAACATCTTTAAAATTATTTTATAAAATTTCAGTTTTCGTTTAATTTTGTACAAAGTAATACCGAAACTCTCTTTAAAAGCTATTTTCTTAAGTTAGCTATCTTGTTCGCTTTCAGGTATTTTGTTAGGCCAGTTATTTAAGCTATTTTGTCAGGTTTGTTAGGTTATATTTTTGTTTGGTTAGACTTTTCAATATGTGAAGAAAAGTTAATGTTTTTACTTCTACTATTTTATCGTAAAAATAGCACAATTCAAATATATTTTTTAAAATTTTGTTAGTTGAAATTTCAGCTGACAGCAAGAGTCTTCCTTACCTGGACTTGAAATAATCTTAAGCTAGAGTATGGTAGCTATAAAATGTGGTAGAATCTTTCTACCGCATTTTATAGCTACCATACATTTTAAAGGCAGAAATAATTCTTTTTTCTGACCTTCGCGAGGCAACAGTTTTTATTTGATATACATAATATAATTTATATATTTAAAATAACGCACATATAACAAAATCTTGATTGGCCTATCCTACAAAATTTTATTTCAATAGGAATTGCTTTTTATGCTTTTATGCTTAAAAAGGACTATTTTTTATAAAATGTAAATTATTTCTCAAGAAGTAATACAACATTTTTAAGGCTAATTCTGCAATACAATGCTTGTATAACTCATTATAAAACATATTTCTAATCGGGTTCTGATTAAAAACGTTTGCTTCTTTAATAGTACTTTAAACAATATTCAAATGAATTATAGATCGAGTTATAATAAGCAAATTTACTTCTTTAATATGAATTTTAGTAATACTTAAAAATTAATTTTAGATTCTGAACGTTGCTTTAATGTAAATATTTCGGATTCTATACAATAATAGCTTAATTATTTGTACATGTAAACCCGGTTGCTCTTTATGCATAGAATATGCAAGGCTCGGAAATCGCACCCTAAATATCTCAGAACTAAATTTAGGGATTTAAGTTAGACCCATCTAAATATCAGCCAGTGAAATATCTAAACTCGCGAATACCGTAATTTTGAGAATATGTAAGCAATTGGGTCTGTAATTCCCAATGGGATTTGCTATAAATAATGAGTAATTTTTCAATTGTTCCCACTGCAGAAAGTCTATTTGTATGTTAATGCACTCAGTTACGTGTTCGGGAAAGTTAAAACCGTTGTATAATGTGAAAACTGGGCTCATATATCTTGCGTGTCTATGATTACAAGTGTCTGCTTTAAATCATCATTTTAATAAGCTAGAGGGGTAAGTTTGTTGCTAGGAGGTGCGTCATTATTAAATGGCAGATCCGATATTTTTAGGATTAATGGAGCAAGCACTGTTTGAAACCTGTGATTTTTAAATTATTCTTTTGGAAGCGATTTGTACGGTTATGCTAAGCAGGATTTGATAGTAGAATTACAAGCAAGCCACTTTTCCATAAAGCTTGTTTTCTCTAGAAAGCAGTCTTTGGAATGGGAACAAATTCAGGAAAATTAGACAGTAAATATGAATGAACCTCATTAAAATGTCTTAAATATCTTTGAGGTGTCAAAAATTCACAACTGTACACACTTACAATAAATAACAAAATCTGATGTGAACACCACATGACATCCTTGTAAGGTATATTAAATTATACACATTATTACTGTACTTCATTTAAACTTAATTCCTTGAATTATTCTAACTTAATTAACCGGTCGCTCAAGAAAAAAATTGCTGGTTTTGAACTCATGCCAAAACATGAATAGTTTCATAATTTCAAACACTTCTGTAACTGGATATATGTATGAATAATGACACAAAAATATTAATCGTACTTGGAACCAACAGGCAAGAGAATTTTAAATTTATAAATTTTAATTGAACACATGAACGCTTAACGATACGCTTTGCACCATTTTTCGTCACTCTGCAGCATGTTACGTCACTTTTTCCCTGCAATTTCTCTGCACTTCGAAATCTTTTGGACAATCTTTGCTCAGAATTAATCCAAAGATATTCGGCTGTAAATACAACCTCAGTTAGTACGTATTACGTTTTCTTGTCTACCTGATGTGTGCACCACATGACTTCCTTCTATGGAATATTAAATTATACACACTTTGCATTTCATTTAAACTTATTGGATAGAATTAAATCTACTTCGTCGATAGCACATGAACCACAATAGAATGAATGCACTCTTTAAAATTCACTATATTTGTTTACCAAGGTTCGCTTAACAGCGTTACATCTCATTCATTTTAAAACTCAGAATGCGCGAAAATTATGCATATGATATGAAGAATTACCTAATCGTTGCCACATGTTCTATTCAAATACTATAATAAATTTTAAGCGATGTATGAAATGAAACAATGATGTATGAAATTAAACAAACAAAAAAATCTGAAAGGATTCAGATTTTAGATTACGTCCAAAGGGATCTTGCTTAATAATATGATAACTTGCCGAACGAAACAAACATTAAACTAAACATAATACGAACACAAAAACCACCCCAATATAATTCCAATAGTGAAACCAATACAATTTCATTAATCCATCCAGAACAGACCCAATAACCAACACAGTACAATTCCAAAAATTCTAATAGCCAACCCAATGCAACTTCAGTCACCAACAAAGAAACATAAGCACTAAATTGAAAAGTGAATCGGACATTTTTTTGAAACGACGCAAAACGCCCAAATGAAAGTAATAGTCCTTCGGGACTACATCCCTTTGGAATAAAAACAAAAAAAAGAGAAACAGTTTTTCTCAGATGGTTCAGTATTTCTCATTTAATTAATTCAATTCTCACTTCCCGAAGAGGCAAAAGCACATAAAAACTCAAAATATTAAAAATTACGAGGTAAATCTTAAACACTTACTTCCTCGAATAAATTCTAGAATTGACTAAGCATGGTTTAATTCGCAATAATAAAAGAAGGCATAAATGTGGTGTTGAGAAGCTTAGTTTCTCTAGATTGGCAACAAATCCACTATTCTGCTAAGTCTCAAATGTAAACAAATATAGTTGCTATAGCCAAAAAAATTAAGGTTAGCCGAACTTAAACAACTTTTAAATCGCTGATAATTCTACAACTATAACATGTAGGTTAAGTAAAGGCATAAAAATCTTAACCGGAAGATGAGAACAACATCACTTAATCATTTTTAAAACAAAAAATGCACAATTTACAGAAATATAAGAATAAAGAAACTGAGCTCACGGAGCCGAGTAATAGAGTATATATATATATATATATATATATAGTTTTGGTGCAGCCGATTGCAACCAAAATGAGAGGTGCACATTTACATGTTATAGCAGTCCTATATGCAAAATTTCAACGTTCTGAGGCTATTCGTTTTTGAGTTATGCAAGAAACACACATACATACGTACATACACACAGACGTCACGAAAAAATCTCTTCAGAATCCATTTTAAACCAGTTTTATAACTTTTTTGGTTAAAAGGAGTCCTTTATTCTGTCCTTACATATGGATGTCACGCAAACACATCATTAAATTGAATTAGATAGCGGTCAAAATGGATATTTTCGTAGAAATATGATACCCGAAAATTTTCGCGATTACAATACCTCCTTTTTACTTGGTACAAGGAAGTAAAAACGTGAGTTTGTATTTAAAAATTTTGGGGAGAAACTTGTTCAATTATTTTGTGCTGCTCAATCTGGTATCAATAAGCGCCAATTAATAAAATTGTATTCTTATGCAAGGATTTTATGGTTCTTCTAAAATTCACGACATCTATTATGGCATCTGCATTGTGAGTCACATTTATTACCGCTTCGAACACGACTAAAAGTGAAACATATCACATCTGCGAACCTCTAAACTATATATATATATAGAGAGAGAGAGAGACATAGACATACAATGAGAAAAAAAGATCCTTATTAGATTAGCTCCTACAAATAGGAAAAAAAATTAGTTAGTAAAGGTGTACTATTGAGGAAATCAAAAATTGGAATTTATAATTTATTTAATGCTACATTAATAAAAAATACATTTAAACAATTAAAATCGTTGTTGATTCCAGAGAAAGATCCTGACTTTTCAAGGGCTCTACACAATCATAATTCGTCAGGATTACACAATTAATTTCTTCTTTTTCGTTTTTCTGCACAAAATCCCTATTCCAAATTGTAAATTTTCTAAGCAGCATTCTAAACTATCTGAATTTAAATCTTAAATTACTTTAAAAATTCGAAAAACAATCCGCTATTTGATGAAAGACAATTAATTTCAAAAAGAAGTATAGTATTCATTCATAACAAAACTCAAATATGAAACTAAACGAAATAAAATGTTTGCATTCTTATGTTTCTTTAGTTACTTCTTTATATATCATTTGCTTCTTAATTTTTATTTCATTTTACGATTCATTGTTTGTCACCATTCATTGTTTACATGAGCACCTTTTCTTGAAAAAAATCACAAAATTCTTTTTAGATAGAATGTATGCAACGGAAATTCTAGGTGCGAAAGCCGTCTCAGATCTTTCTGAAGATCAATGATCATTTCGGGAAACCTATTTCTGTAATACGCAAAACTGATTTTGAAAAAAATATTTCAAAATTATGTGACATAAATTACTTTCACCAATGAAAGTAGGCCCCAAATATGTTGCTTTAGGGGCCATATAAAAATGGAACAGGAATATTTCAATCTGAAAACACTAAATTACGGTCTAACATTTCAAAGATTTTATCCTTAAACAGTTAAAAAATTTTTACAGTATTAAAAGCGTTAAAAAATATAAAATATTATAAAAGTTAAAAAAACAAGTGACTCTCTAATATATATGTGGCACATGGTGTTAGAGCCATCTTCTGTTAATGATAGCAAAGCTACAAATGTTCACAAAAAGTACTATTTGGCTGCATTATAAATTAAATCGCATTTTAATTTGAAGTATGTTTACAATCATCCATTCAAGAGATATTTAGAGGGTATAATTTTTTAAATAGCTTGCATAACTATTATAAAAGATTTTACGATGATCTTTTAGCCTATTTGAGAATACTGTAACTCAGTTCGCTCACCCGTACTCTTTTAGTACTGAATATATTTTTACTATTTTCCGGTAAATCTAATTTCTGGAATGTTATTAAAAATTCCTTTAAGATTATTTTCAATTTTTAATTTAATCGTTTTAAATTCCAAAAATATATCTAACTTTCGTCAATCTCAGAATTTTCCAGTCTCATAAAAATCAGAAGTATTTCAAACGATAGTAATTTAATAATGAATTGCATTTTAACTGAAATAAATTGGTTTATAAATAAGTTTTGTTTACGTAGTTGTTGAAATGAATAAAGAGCTGCTTCGAAACTGATTTTCATTCTTCTTCTTAGTTAGCAGGTAAAGATTAAGAAAATATTTATGAGAACACGTAATACTTGCTCAAAAGCATCAACTTATACTTTAAAAATACCTTGTTTGCTTGTTCATTTAAAAATATGATTAAAATTCTAGCAAAAAATCTTTTCAATACAACATCGAAAAGATAATCGCTCATTGACTTAAAAAAATGCTTGAGAAATGCAACTGAAACGCAGAAATCAAATTAATAGTTGATAGTCTGCCAAAAATATTTAAGGGTGGGGGCGGAAAGGGATTGTTGACTAACTGCCAACGATGTACAAGGTGGAGAGGCTATGCATCAACTATGCATCCCTTCAGAATCATTAGAACCACATAGGAAAGCAGTGTTGAGTTGGATGGAAGCACAAAGCATAGCCTAATTAAGAGGTTAGAAGTCAGATAGCAGATGACTTTCTTAAACATTTCCCCCTTAATTTATCTCTCTTTTAGAAACATATTTCACTCTTTTAGAAACATATTCTGTTCAAGATAATTAGATTTCTTTTAGAAATATATTCATATTTATGTGTTACAAATAAGCGAAACATTAATACTGAAAAAACAAAATATTTCAAATTAAATTTTCTGTCATGCTTATGTACTATATATTATAACCTTAGCATCTAAAGTCAATATTAAATTGGAATCAAAGCAAGGCAATTGTTCTACAATATTAATAATTGCAACCGTGTATAAGACATTTAACGTAATATCTGAATACATCAAAATTAAAATAAGAATTCATAGTAGAATAAACTCGAAAACTAAAAATGCGGAAGGGAAATGTACAAAATAATAAAAATATAAAATAAAAAAAAATCTGAAAGGTTTCAGATTTTAAATTACGTCCAAAGGGGCGTTTTTTAAACATTTTGTATGTTACTTTTATTTACTGAAAATCATGTTCTTCGTATTTAAACCATAAAATTCAGTTAAAGAACAATATCGCAAAATAATTTTAAACTGAGCATATCTTTAGAATTTCCGACACACAGTCTCACGCGCTGCAGATAAAAATGTTTTGTTCTGTACAACGTTGCCATTGCCCGCCTTTGAAATCCTTGAGTTTGTTAATCAAAAATTCGTTAAAGTTTTACAAAATAGGAAATCGTTAATAAAACAAATTCCAAATTTCAAATTTGGGCTTCCAGATGCCTATATTCGCAGCAGGATTACGGCATTAAAAATTCGATGGCTTTAGATACCGTCGTTTTATCACAATGCGAGAAACATACATACATTTATACCCATTCTTCATTATTTAATTTCTTTAAATAAAATACAGGGCTGCAATATTTTGTGGCAACAGTTTGAAAAATGATACAGACTTTTAATGTTTCCGACGCAAAATCGCAGAACGAAAACAATAGTCCTTCAGAGACAAAGCCCCTTTGGACTAATAAAAATTAATTTCCTTTTACTGAAATTCCAATTCAGAACTCATCAGGGTAAAATGAACTAAAACTTCACAAAAGTCGATTAATATGTTTCGAAAACATGTTTCGTTCTCCTGGTTCATTTGAGATCAAAAACCGAATAGAAATTTAATTAAATTTTCATTTAAAGACATTACAATTCATATAAAACCGAAAAATCGAATCTCAAATGTACCAGAATTTTCCCTATCCGCTTTCGAAACACTTAAAAAAAAGAATGAAACATAACATTGAGCCAAATTGACTACTAAAAAAAATAAAGCTTTACATTATGCAAACTGACCATTCAAGAAAACAAATTGGTTTAAAACCTTATATGCAAATTCAAAAGCAATGGCAAATAAAGAGCAAAACAAATATACTTTAAACCAAACTGTCATTTAAACAACACTCAAAAAATGGGTGGTCTTTGATTATGCTACACTAAACTTTTAATATAGTTCGACCGCCTCATCCGCGACCATGAGCGCAAACACGCATGCGCCATTCGGACCGAATTATTCTCAAAATAGGGTGGAAGGATGGCGACTTTCTTTCCCTCCAGCATATCTCTTTCCGGAGAAGTGAAGACTTTCACGTAACCTTTCACGTCGCAGCAAGTGATAACGCCCCTTTTGGATGAGTCTATGTGTTTTGGCAGAATGCCAGGGAGGGTTGCATTTGAGACGGTCGAACTATACCAAGAAAACGTAAAACTTAAGTTTGCGTTTTTTTTTTTCAATTTTTGTTACATATATGTTTGTATATAATTTTTGTTATATATAAACATATATATAACAAATATTTTATATATATATCAGTAAAGACATAAAATAAGAAATTTAGAACTACTTTTTCATAAAGACGAAAATTGTAATTCATAATTAATAAATTTCAAATAATCCTATAAATGCAGCCAAGACGCCAATGAAGCCAAAATGGCAAACCTGTACGTTACTATAAAGAAATTTCCTAGTTTCGATTGTAGTATAATGAAAGTCTTAGAAATTTTTTATTTCTTATTGTGAGTTTTAATTACGTCTTTTCAACTAAGTTTTATTATTTCACTTACATTTGAAGTACATTGGATTACTTTCTATATGTTTAAAGGTAAAATTTTGATAAATTTGCTCTACTGAAGTATTTTATTATTTCATTTTCGTTTTGAATTCTTTAAGCGAAACAGAATTCTCTTTATTTTTAAGGTACAAGATTCTAATTAAAATTTACTTTGTGTTTTTTTGGCTTTGGGGAACGGCCAAAATTTTCGGGTGAACTATTATAATTAAAATACATTGAAATAGTTCATCAGCTAATTCTGGATACAGAAAAGTAGGATTTTTGTGGAAGAGGGATTTCAATTGGTTTCAATGTTCCTTTCCCCTGATGAAGTGGCATTCAAGTTTATTGAATTCCTCTTCTTTTGAGTTATTTAAATTTCTTTAAATTTCATAAAATTATTGAATTATTGAATAACTTATTTAAAAGTTTTGGTTTTAACAATTTTAAAAATTCTTTGTTGCATTTATAGGATTATTTGAAATTTATTAATTATGAATTTTAATTTTCGTCTTTGTGAAAAAGTAGTTTTATATTTCTTACTTTATGTCTTTATTATTTGAAAATTAATTATGAATTTTAATTTTCGTCTTTGTGAAAAAGTAGTTTTATATTTCTTACTTTATGTCTTTATGGATATTTCTTCAGCAGCTCAATGCGAGAAAATGCTAGGCATGTTTATATTTTGTTTTAAACATTTTGTTTTTTAAAAAAGTTTGTAATTATATATATATAATTACAAAATTAGGATAAGAATATTATAAAAGTAATTTCTTTCCTAAAAGATTTTTCAATAGGAACGCGAAGCAACTTGTATTCAAAACCAAATTTTCTTTGGACTTTGGTAAAAAAAAAAAAAAAAAAAGGCTCAGCTCATTTTATGGAAGAAATATTTTGCAGAAATTCGCAAATATTACATATTACTTCATAAGAAGTAATATGTAGGAATCATAAGAAGTAATTATAAGAAGTAATTCATAAGAAGCATATTACTTCATAAGAAGTAATATGTATTGCCATTTACTGAGAAAACAACGGGAGAAACTTGCGGTGTATTTCTCTATATTCCAGTTTAACACTTCGAGGATTGTAAAAACTGGTGTCCTTTCTGCTTGAAAGATGGTATCCGTTAAAAAAAATTCAATTATTTTTCCATTCATAAGCCATATTGCCTCTGATACGGATAAGATATGTACAAAATTAAAGGTGAACTGCTAATATCTTGTATTCTAGGGACCGAAATTTTCTGATATGTAAACAGGCTGCAAAATGTATAAATATTAAGATTCTCTTTCCAAGCAAAAATATTACCGATTGTTGCAGTGCTTAAGAAATTTAAATAAGTACGAGAACATATTAATAAAATTTTTTAACAACAGAAGTCTGTTCTTAGTATTCTAATTTTATTTTATAATTGAAACAGTTGTTATGTATATACAGTGTTTTCCCGAAAATAAGACTTAATAAAAAAATAAGCCCTTATATGAGTTTTCAGGCTACTCCTAATATAAGCTCTACTCTTAAAAGGAGCCTTAGTTAAGATTGTAGCAAGATTGGTGTCTTATTTTCGAATGACCAACTGCAGACGCAACAGACCTGTACATTTGGAGCAACCGAACGTGGTTACGACAAATTATAATCTTCAGTATTCCATATGTAGCGTTAGCAATGGACATTTAGCACATGAGTTAAATAACAAATTAAAGGAGTAGTAAATTTCGATATTCAGATAAAAATGAATGCAAAAAGGAAGAGCTATTCTATTAAGTATAAGAAATGAATTGTGGAAGATTCCAGAGAGGAATATCTTTCAGCCTTCTTTAAAGAGAAGAAGTTGGGTCTACAAATGGTCTGAAAGTGGAGATCAGAGTACAATAATCTCAGTCAACAAGTAGACGAGGTAAATGCCAAGAAGAGAAATCGAGAGTCAAGTCAGCAACATTTATCTTTTGAATTGGAACACATTATCAGTGACTGTATTCCTGAGACAAGAGCAAAGTGTCTGGTAGTTCGCAGGCTGATATATAAGCATTTGCTCATGCAATGGCACCATAGCTAGACATATCACCAGACGAATTCAAACCACCATAACGCTGGATAGATAGCTTCCTTCAGAGATATGAATTGTTTCTAAGAAGATCGACAACACTGTTCAAATTGAAAGATACTGAAGTGATTAAACGTGCACTTGATTCAAGTATCTCATTTATGGCATCTACATCTCTAAGTACCAACTTTCGAACATGATTGCCTGGATAAAAGTGCATTGTTTATGAGCCAAAGATCTCAAATTATCATTGATTATTAAAGGGTGCGTCAATGATATCATTTCCTCCGCTGGTTACGGAAGTGCACGTATTACATGTATTCTGGCAATTCGTCTCGATGGAAAGGCTATTCATGTAATCATCTCTATGGGCAAGAAAGAAGAAATCGAATGTTTCAGGTAATTATGTTCTTGAGGTTGTAAAAGCTTGGTGCACTTAAGCAACAATGAGAGAGTGGGTCCATTTATTTCTAATTTTGCGTGGGGATTAAAGAGGTACTTGTGTGGGATTCTGCTAGCACTCACCGGGCTAACACCATAAAATACTTACACAAGAATTGATCAAATAATGATTCCCTCAGGAATGACTTCACATCGTCAAACTCTTGGTATTGCAATAAACAAAGCCATTTAAAGACTATTTGCGCATGGAAATCAATGACTACGTTAAAAAGTAAAATATAAAGAAATCAGTGAGGAAATTTGATGAAGCCTAAGACACAATAAGTCGTTAGTTGGGTGAAGAATGCATGGAATAATATGACAGACAGCAGTACTGCTGCTAGAGCTACTGCTGGGTTTGAAGAGAGCTCTGTTGCTGAAGATGAGATGCTAGAGCAATGGTCTTAGAGAAACTGATGTCGCAAGAGATTTAGGCTAGAATTCGTGATTTTAAAGCTTTATGGCGATTTTCTAGAACACGACATGGCTGTATTAAAAAAATTTGTTCATTTTTGAACGTTTCTTGAATAAATGCATTTCTTGAACGTCAAAAAAAGTGCTTTTTTGAATATGAATAAATTATTGTGCATAAAAAATAAGACATCACCTGAAAATAAACCCTAGCGTATCTTTTGCAGCAAAAATTAATATAAGACTAAGTCTTATTTTCGGAGAAACAATGCATTAACGACAGGCCATAAGTTTAAGATGAGTTGCCAGAAATTCAACATGTCGGACATACAATCATTTTGTAGAGCTATTAGTATTTTATCGCAGCAGGAAATACGAAAAATGAGCAATGCCTTAACCGATATTCGAACTCCGAGTTTCCCAATGCTAGTTGAATGTGTTTCCAGTTACTCCACGAAGACACTTGGTAAAGAAAAAAACAATTCTCATATATGCTTCTCCACTTGAAGGTGAACTAAGAAGGCAAAGACACAGTGGCCTTATTCAGGTGGTGACGAATCATGGTCAACAACATTGTAGTTCAGACACCACTTGTAGAGCCATTAGAGTTTTTTTTGGAGCAGACAAAAAAAAATGAGTTGTACTTTGGCAGGAATTCAAAATCCTGACCTTCCGATTGCCAGCCATACATGTTTCTACCTGTAGCTATCAGGAGGAAAAAACCCTTTACAGCACAATTAAAACGAGCTGATTGCTTCTTCAAAAATTAACTCCATATAGAGACTTTACTTGAGGAAGAAATAGCATGTGTGTATGCTTTTCACTGGGTCTCATACGCATGAAATTTGAAATAAATATTCTTCACAAGGTAAGTAGCAATAATTTATATTTTTCCATTACACCTAATATGTAAAATTAAATATTGAACTACATGTTTACTCAACAGAATTACACTAAAGAAAAGCGGATGAACTTATGCACAGTACGTAGTGATGCTATAATTATCTGTGACACTGTTTTTGCTCGTTAAAGGGTATATAAATTAATAATCCTCTATGAAATCTATCCGAGCTAGTTTCACTCTGAGAATAGAATATTTTTGAGATTTAAGGAATTTTTAATGTCAATGTAATAGTTGGAACTGATGAAATGAGAATAACACTTCAAACGCGAAGTTTGGATTTTCATATATGACCATATGAATAGTATATTATCGTTGCAAGAGTCTGGCCCAGCTTTGAAGTTAAGACAATAATATGATCATGTATAGGCTTTAACAACCGAAAACCAACCAAACTATCCCTGATGAATGCATGATGCAAAGTTACGCAGTTCGGCAGTTCGAAATCTGAACTCCCGATGACTGGAGACGAATAACTTGATCTGATCAATTGCTTTTCAGACTGTTTTGTACAAATGAAAGAACTGTGCGCCAAGAAAAGACTTCTATAATTGATACATATCATTTCTAATGAATAACGCCCTTTCATACTTTTCTCATTTTTATGCTCTCATTTTGATGGATTTCTAGATTTGACCTCTGCTAATTGAAGAAATACGTAGCTACACGAACTTACATGCGCCAAGTTATAGTTAAAGAAGCAATTGAATGAGTTTACAGTTTTGCCATGGCCACCTAAGCCACTAATCAGCTTTAACAATACAAATGGCGCTAGGCAATACAAAATCTGCATTTCCAAATACGATGAGGTTACTGAACACTGTGCAGGGAGTATGGTTTTATAGTTTTATTGTCTACAGCATTGGCTCCTAAAGGAATATGCCTCGGCGCCCTGAAGAACCATGAACTCCCACACAGGGGCGCCGTAAGATATTATGCAATTTTTCATAATTTTATTTCCATTCTCAATGAAATGAATGTAAACAATTTCTTTTCCAATACTATTACCTCTCAGCAAATCTCCAAGGTGTTTGTAAGTTAAAATATAACTTTTATATTATATTTTTAACTTACTTCTTAACTTTATTTTTGTTACGGTTTTACTATCGGAATGCATATATTAAGTATAAATCTTAAATGATGAAACTTCACATAACGATAATGACGTTTAATTGGTTTTCTATGTACGGTTTATATATGGTAAAAATATTGTTAACGAACTTCTCTTCTGTAAAACCATCACTGCTGTTGCTAAAGGTCAAGACGCATTCGAGATTCTTGATACTTTTATTTCCGCAGGCAGGTTGGTTTGGATTAAGTGCGTCGGTATCTGTATCGATAATGCTCCTTCTAACGTCTGGCTCAGTTAAAACTCCTTCTAACGCCTGGTTCTACTGCAGTTAAAAGTATACGGTTTTATTCGAAGCAAAGTATCTGAAACACTACAGGCCCATTGCGTTGTTCACAGACAAGCATTCGCATCAGAATATCTGAGTTCTCCACTCTAAGGATTAATTTATCGACTCAGTTCTTAGAATATATTGTGTAAACTTTATAAAATATCTGCAAAATGAAGGCAAGATTAAAAAAAGGAAACTGCGAGAGGTTATGGAATCCTAACACATATCTTTGTTATACTGCAGAAGTTTGCGATGACTTTCTCGTGGTAATGTATTATGTTATACCTTTGAACCGTAAAAGAAATTTCTGTTTTCTTAAAGATAAGGAACACAAATCTGTCTGCAAATAAAAATTTGTCGGTAAAAGCAGCATATTATGCGACATTTTTTAAAGGTAAATGGTTTGAATGCCACCTTACGGGGAACCAATATGCACCTTATAAAGTCGTTTGAGCAAACTTTAAGTTTGATATAAAAAACTAAAACCATAAAAACAAAAATAAATGAAGTTGACAGCAGTGAATGTTTGTTTTTCATTGCAATAATTCTTTATCTATAACTGAATCCATTTCTCTGGAAGCATGAGATGCATTTTTAAAGAAGAATCGTCGCAGAATTATTTTATATTCATCACACATGAAAATTTCTGCTATCTTTTAATGTATCTTATTTCGGTTTGGATGAATATTGGAAGAAAGGAAATCAAGGTACAAAATGAGAGAGTCATTTTTTAATTAAAATCAAGAAAATACCACTTATTCATAACATTTTGAGGAACTTCGAAATTTGAGGGCTAAACCCGTAACGCTCGGAGGGTTAAAATCCATTTTATTCCACAGCTCTATCTAAATATGTTGCTACAGAAGAAATAAATTTGATTAAGTTGTCTTTTGACGGTATGTTCGAAATAAAATTTAGCGGCATGGGATTAACTGAATTTCGGTTATCAGTATAAGATGAGTATCCACTCTCTAAGTATATAATTTTTAACTTGAGTACATATTTTCATAAAATTTTAATCCCATTTATTACATTTTACTTGTGCGAAGTTAGGCTTTTGACAGGTGCTTTGATAAAATTTATGTATCGTGTTAAAATAGTAATTGAAGTTAGTTGCGTCCAGTGTAATTTCACGATCTATGAAATTGTGTTCAGATCAACAAGGACACCTATTCCACTAATTATTATAATTAGCAAAATTTTTTAATTACAGTTTTGGGAATCCAAAATGCGTTTCGTTTATTTTTTATCTAAATCATGCAAACGTTTTTGGCCATTTTGCAAAAAGTGTGTTCGTTTAATCTTGGAAAAATCTGGATTCAGTAAAAACGCTGAGAATCTAAAACGTTTGGAACTCACTTGTCTGCTGAACATACTCTCAGACTCATGGAGTCCATTTTATTTCATACTATTTCTTCACTCCCAGGAAGAGCATATTCATGTTATCAGGTTAATATACCAATTTCTTTCGCCTTTCCATTTTACGTGTAGGACTGCAGCCTGCAAACTGCTATAGAATTTTAACTTTATTATTAGATTTCATTTTAAATGCGTACAAAGTGCTTATTAATGAATATTCGAAACAAATCAGCTTAGTCTTGCTTTCTTTAAATATGGATCCTCGACTTATACTTCTAATAATGACAACTGAATATTTATTCATTTAAACAATTTTTGATAATTGATCTCAGTAGGTGACACAGGCAGGTTTTTGCATTAATTAACCGAATTATTTTGTTTTCCCTTCTACTTTAGTCAACTCCCCCAGAATGCAAATTAGTTTACGTAAACGCGGAGTTCTTGAGTTGAAGAGGGCTTTGGTTAGCTATCACTGAACTGTCACTTTGTTAGATATTCTTGCTGTTAAGTTGCTTAAAAGACTTTGCTATGCTTTGTAAAATCCTGTGACCTGAGTCAAAGCTTAGTAAGCGCCTGTTATATTGTAACATTTTAATTTGACCTAAGCATTTGTTTTTGTTTTCCCGCAAGCTTCAGAGTATATATTCTGTTATATCTTTTAAGTTTTCTGTTGCCGGCAGGTGATGAGTAAATAAAAGTGTTTAAAAACTTCATCTAAGTTTGTATTTACTGCACTTATTATTTTATTAAATATGATGATACATTTCATTAAATTACAAAGCTTATAATATGTAATTTCGAAATTTAAGCGTCAGTACGATTAATGTAAGATTATTTAAAATAACACATATAATTTATTTAAAGAATTTGTGCACTAAAAGTTCTTAAGGCGTGTTGGAAGCCAAAAATCTTCAAAATCTTCTTCTTTTGGGATTTCAAATTCTGCATACATTCAGCTTTCTAAGCTTTAATCTCTATGACAATTAGAACTGTAAAAAATCTAGATTTAATTTTTCATCGAATGCTTTGAAAAATGAGTGATTTTACGTAAAAATGCGTTTTTCTCTATATGTGATTTTTTTTACTCGATGTACCTTTTCTCAGGAACAACTGCTCATATGTATATAAATTTTTTATGGCTTGGTTTTCTAATATTTACTGAAATGAGCATTTCGCGATAAACTAAGGAAAAAAAATTTCACTTTTTTTTTTTTTCTGAGAAAAGTGCTAAATTTTACTGTGTCTAATACAGTATTTTATAAATTACTCTAAAACTGCACAAAAAATTTGAAATGTGTATCTATAGCAGATTTTGAAAAAAGGTACATCGGAAATGGCTAATTTAACACTGTCAGTGTAGGAGGTTCCTACCCCCATTAAATATTTATTTTTTGTGCAGTTTCATTGCGCAGTTAAATAACAGTAAAATTGCATGACTTCTTTTTATTTTAGTTACCATCCGTGGACCAGAATTCAATGCCTTTATGCTCCAGGTACGAAAGATTGGATCCGATGAACGTCGGGGCTTCGACCAACCTATTCGTGTTGGAGAATTTGTAAGTTGGCCGCCTTCCTTACAACCAGTGATGTGCGACAAAAACCAGCCAACAGCTATCACCAACAAGAATTATTCCCCAAAATCCGGTATCACAATAAAGTGGAAAGCTCCCAATGAAGACGTCGGAGATATCCATGTAGTGTAAGTAAAATTGCTTTCTTAAATAGATCATCTTTAAAACAAAGAGAACTGAAATAAGACAATAATTTAATTAGGTAGTTAAAAACTGATTATTACTAGAATACCCATTGCACTGTATTGAGAGCTTTTTCATTAGAATGAACAATTTTGCTTCAGTGAAGGATATTTTTATGTACAAGAGTCATTCAATAGAAAACGAAAATTTCCTTTAAAGACTCTATTGCGATAATGAAATGCAACACTTATTTATTTTTCAATGTAATTCCCATCAAGTTCTATGCACTTATACCAGCGTTGAACAAAGCTTCTCAAGTCCACGTGCAAAGAATTCTTGGGGCGTGTGCGTAACCATTTATGTAATGCTGCGTGAACTTCCTCATCATCAGCGAACCTTTAGCCACTAAGAGCTTCTTTGTGGGCTACAAATGTGATAATCTGAAAGTGCCAGATCCGGGAAATACGGGTAGGGACAAGTAGACGAAGTTCAGGTCTTTCATGATATCTAATATGGCTATAGCAGTGTGGCACCTCGCGTCGTCATACAGTAACAAGACACCATTGAACACCGTCCACGGTACTTCCTCAAAATTTCGGGTTTCAAATTTCATTTTAAGGTTTGCGTACCTTCACACTATTTACATTTTGTCCTCTCGGCATATAATGTTCAAAATTGCTTCCTTATGGTCTCAAAACAACGTCAACATGACCTTTAGTTCGCATCTTTCTTGGGCTTTGGAGATGATGAATTTCGCCATTCCATTAAAGCCCGGTTTCCTTCAGGTTGGTAATTATGCACTCAACTTTCATCTTCCGTTACGATACGATGATAAAATGTCTCCCCTCCAGCCTTGTACTGTCACAAAAGCTCCTTCCACACTTTCATGCTCCTTTCTTTCATTTCTGATGTCAAATGTTTTGAAACCTACTTCGCAGACACTTTCTTGAACATCAGTACGTCATGAACAATAGGATTGCCTCATCCGACACTAATCTTCATCTTCGATGCAATATTACTTTCGGGGTAATACGCTTGTTTTCCTTGCGAACTCATCAACTCTTGCAATGTTGTTCTCCGTGATTCCAGCGACAGAATGTCCAGGGTATGGCGAAACTTCAACACTTGTTACATGCCGTTTGAACTGATCTACCCACTCGTACAGTTGTGCTCGGCTCAAACAACTTCATCATATTGAACTGCCATTCAATGGCGAATTTAGATTAGTTTCAACTTTCAACTAACAAAGGTGACACTGAATCCTAGCATCCCGTTCGCGAGACAGGCGTGCAAGACTCATCTGATAATAATTCTAGGACACCTCCAAAAAATAACAGAGAAGTACAAATTTTGCCGAAGTTATGCATTTTTATACAACTTTTCGGGTTATTTATTGAATGGATTGCTTCATTACATTAATGTTAGAAGCGAATCTATTTTTAATCGGTTGTATAAAAGTAGTACCTTTTTCTTTTTTCAGTTCGCTTCATGGCGGCCGAGCATATACGCGCAAACAAACCAATTTTCATAGATGAAAGAATCAGAACTTTTTCATCTTCTTCTTCCGTACATGTTTTCTCTCTTTTTAAGACCGAGACTCAAATTATCTTTCATTTTATTATTTTTTCAGGAATTTCATAAAAGGTCCTGTTTAAATGTATCAAAGGGCAATTTTAATATGGAACACATATTTTTCTAAAAGAACCGCGTTAAAAATAATCAAGCTCTAAATATGAAGAAAAACTCCATTGAGTTAAACTAAATGTACTACAGTTTAATTCTTTTGGTAAATGATTTTTCCATTATTTAACGAAGGAGACAGTAAGGTTGTAGGCAAACAATCAAAAGGAGTCAAGGTGAAGTACATATTTTATCGTTTATCGTCCAGCTGGTAATTTTGGCGACGTTTACTGATGGTCTACTCTGATTTAGGAACAAATCTATTTAGTTTCAAAAAGCTATGTACATTTTATTTACTCTTACGGTAAAATGCTGGCAGTGAATGGAATTTGGATATTAAGTAATATTAATAATGTACAAAAATTTATTCTTGTTTCTTCATTTGCCTTTTTCATTCTTATTTCCTTTGCTTACATTTCAGCAACATTTCATTATCGTTCAAAAACCTTTCGTAAACAAAACACATTTAACTTCTTTAGAATATTCGTGAAAAAATTTAAAATTATAAATTTATGCAAAACACAAAGATTTAATCAGGTCTATGAGTAATTTTTTATAATTCCAAGACATTTCTTTTTACCTCTCTCTCTCTATATATATATATGTATATATATGTAATGTAGTAGATTCTGTAGTAGAACGTGGGCGGCTGAATCCGTAATGAACAGCGAGAGTTTTGATGGCTTAGAGATGTTGAAACTCCAATCCACAACGAATAAGAAATTTGACAGTCTAGGTAGATTTAATTCAAACAAATTGGCACATTATTTATGCCTATTCCAAAAGTTTACAATTTTGATAAATTAAGAGTGAGAATAAAGGAGCAGACAGACCGCAGTCCAGCTAGGCTAAAACCTAGAAAGCAAGTGCGTTATGTTCAGGATGAAATCTTTATTCAGAGTGAGTTAGTTTTGGTTCTCAAAGCATTTTGATTGGATAATTTTATACTTCTGTAAAATTAACATGTTAGATGTACATATATATGTAAGATATATATATGTAAGAAAAATGAAGAATATGTAAAAAATTAAATTAGCAACGTAAATTTCCCTTCTGAATTCTAAAAATAGTAACCTCTCTATGCACTGCGTCATTTCTAGATTAGTCCATGTCATATGACTCTTACATAATTCTGGTGATTTATATGGAACTAAAACTCAAGCAGCCAATAATAATTTTACAAAAGTATTAACTATCCAATCAAAATGCACTGAAACCCAAAACTAACTCTGTCTGTGTTAAGCTTTCACTCTGAACGTAAGGCACTTGCTCGCTACTCTTCGGCCTATTTGGATTGCTGTTTGCTGCTTTTTTCTTGCTGCAAAGTTATAAAAAATGTAAACCTTTCGAAGCAGGTACAAATAATGGGCCAAGTTGCTTGTTGCCACAAAATCTTTACTGAAAATAAAACAAAGATTTAATCTGCCTCGACTGCCAAATTTCTTATTCAATGTGGATCGGCACCTCAGCATTCTACGACATCAAAATTCCTACTCGTTATTACTACTAAATTTGTTTTTATTATTTATTTCGTATGTATATATGTATAATATAGTAAGACACCCAGCTTAAACTCTGTTTCAGTATCACCCAGTAGCATTAGGATTCCTGGAAATCGCCTCCCGTATTGGTATTGCTAGGTTGGCTTAAGATTTCAAGTTACAAAATATCGATTAACACTTATTTCTACTGGTTGGTAACGCTACTGAGACTTTAAGTTAAAAGCACTATTTACTAATCATTTCAAAATCGCAAGAGGATTAAAATTAATTTCAGAATCATCTTTCTAATTTCTGTTTGGGAATCCAATGAAAAATTTTGAATCACTATTAAAGTTTTCAAAAATTGGTTTACCGAAAATTTTTTTACATTTTGTTAAACGATACTGCGAATTTAAAAAACAAGAAAAGAAAGCTTTATTTTTGAGTGATGAAGCTTCAAGCCATCCATCGCATTTGTCCAACGTAACAGCATGCATTCCAGTAGAAATGGTTTTCTTGCCACCAAACGCAACTTCGTTATTCCAAGCAGTAGATCAAGGCGTTAATTTCAAACTGTAGACAACATAAATCTTTAATGGAATGAGTTTACAGAGACATGTTTCAAAGCTGTACGGAAGAATGAAATGGCTGGAGCTAAGCAAGACGCAACAGAATTCATTGTTGATGTCGTCGAAATTGCCAAGCTAGCTAATGAAACAAAGTTATATAATCTAAACGCACAAGATATTGAAGAATTATTGCAAATTAAAACTGGTGAAAATCTTCCCAACGACGATCTGAAACATTTAGTCGAAAAGCAAATACACGAAGAAGACGAAATTAGCGTTTCTGAAGACGAGGAGCAAAGCAACTTACGATGGATTTTCTAAAAAACTTTTAGCACTATAACAAAATTATGGGTCAGTTTTTATACAGAATAATAATTTAAATTTTGATAGAAGTTCAAAGACAAGACAAAGTATCATTGATGTTTTGCTGTCGACATCTGAATTGCTGTTAAAAGAGAGGAAAAGGCAAAAGATGGTAGGTGACTTATTCACAGGAAAACAAAAATTGCCAAATGAGAAAGAACCTTCCCCATTACAAAAATAACTTATTCATTCAAACTTTTGAAAAAAAATTTATGAATGTTGTATGAATAAAAATCGGTATTAGCAACAAATGCATCTGTAATTAATGTAATAAAAGAGTACCTTACTGGGCATATCCTGACATTAAGCGGAGTCTTACTGTATATATTTTTGCCACAAATACCTTATATGACCTTTAACCGTTAGTTGTAGGCATATGCTTCCATCTACAGATATGTTCCAAATGAGGAAAATGCTCATGCCTTGGCAATTTGAAATTGTAAAAATTCGATTATCTAATATTTTACTTAATTTAGAAGTCAAACAACAAAAAACAGCGTTGTATTTTGAAATTTTCATAGGATTAGTTTCGATGGTTTTTGCCGAACCACCACCCTCAGCTGTAAAAGCGCAAATGAACGAGATAAGATGTAATGATTAGCTAAGATAAGATAAGAAAGCCTGGACAGGAGACAAGCTACTGGCGCCATCTGTTGATGAAACCACAACTAAAACATAATTTCTTTAAAGGCCGAAGGCAAAGATGGATTGGAATTAGGGTCGTTAACTAGAACAGAAAGATTTTTTGAATGTGAAATCCCTCTAGAAAATCCAGTTCACCAATGGAAGATGTTTTTTGAATAGTTTTGTCAGTAGATAAGTTGAAAGTGGGGTTTTCGGACCAACAATGTTGGGCAAGAGAAGACTTCTGTGTTTCTTTTTTTCTAACATATGCCTCATGTTCCTTAACGCGAAATTTTAAGGCTCTCTTGGTTTGGCAATGTAAATTAAACCACACTGGCAAGGAATCTTGTAAATACCCCAGGAATTCATATCCGGAATGGAGTCCTTGAGTATGGAACTCGGAATTTTATTGATGGGAGAATAAACGACCCGAAAGTTAAATTTCTGTGAAATACGTGCAACTTTATAGCTAATTGATGGAAAGAAGGGAATGACAACAAAAGTTTTATAATCTCCTAAAACAAGAGTCCGCCTTTTGGTGTGTTGAGATGAGAATTTTTTAACTGCTTGATTAATAATGTTGGGTGAAAAGCCCCTATCAATAACTATTGCTTTTAAATAATTTAGTTCTTCATCAAGGGATGGTTTGGAGGAGCAAACTTGAAGAGCACGGAAAGCATAGGAAACGCGGAAAACGTAGTACTGAAGTTGGATGTCTAACGTGTGACCCGAATGTCGAGAAACGACAGAGAACATGTCGAGAACGTTCTTTCAACAATGAATTCCACTGATCCTGCTATTCAATTCACTTTTGAACTCGAGACTTGCAATTCTCTTCCGTTTCTCGACATTCCTGGTCACACGTAACACATCCAACTACAGTACTATGATTTACCATAAACCTTCATCGGTTTGCCTTCCACCACACTTCAAATCATGTCATCCGACTAAACAAAAGTTAGCTTCATTTTATTCCTATGTTTTCCGTGCTCTTCAAATTTGCTCCTCCAAACCATCCCTCGATGAAGAACTAAATTATTTAAAAGCAATAGCTATTGACAGGGGCTTTTCACCCAACATTATTAATCGAGCAGTTAAAAAATTCTCATCTCAACACACCAAAAGGCAGACTCTTGTTTTAGGAGATCATAAAAATTCTCTTGTCCTTCCCTTCTTTCCATCAATTAGCTATAAAGTTGCACGTATTTTACAGAAATTTAACTTTCGGATTGTTTATTCTCCCATCAATAAAATTCCGAGTTCCATACTCAAGGACTCCATTTCGGATATGAATTCCTGATGTATTTACAGGATTCCTTGCCAATGTGGTTTAATTTACATTGGCCAAACCAAAAGAGCCTTAAAATTTCACGTTAAGGAACATGAGGCATATGTTAAAAAAAACACAGAAGTCTTCAGTTGCCCAACATTGTTGGCCCGAAAATCACACTTTCAACTTTTCTGCTGCCAAAATTATTCAAAAAAACATCTTCCATTGGTGAACTGGATTTTCTAGAGGCTTTTCACATTCAAAAAAATCTTTCTGTTCTAGTTAACGACCCTAATTCTAATCCATCTTTGCCTTCGGCCTTTAAAGAAATTATGTTTTAGTTCTAGTTTCATCCACAGATGGCGCCAGTAGCTTGTCTCCTGTCCAGGCTTTCTTATCTTATTTTATTTAATTTTATCTTATCTCGTTCATTTGTGTTTTTGCAGCTGAGGTTGGTGGTTCGGTAAAAACCATCGAAACTAGTCCTGTGAAAATTTCAAAATATAACGCTGATTTTTGTTGTTTGACTTCTAAATTAGTTGGTTGACTTCTAAATTAATATTAAAATTAAATTTAATTCTAAATTAAATTTGTTCGGCGTGTTATTGTATCTTAATATTTTATGTTCTCCCGGTTCCTACACTTACGTTTAGTAAAATTTTACCCTCATTATTAAAAATAAAATGCAAAAAGTTTGACTTTAGTAAGATAAAAATTGAACGAGATATTTCATTTTAAATTTAGGAATCATTTTTAGACATTGTACACAAGTTAATGAGCGAAATGCTTGAATTTGTATGTGACGAAACAAAATATCAGTTCAGGAAAATGTTTCCGATCTTAATAAAATGCGGATATTCCATTGAAATTCCCACTAAATTTCGAAACCTGTTTATTGCTGCAAACTACTAGTCGGTCTCGACTACGAAGCCTTAGAACGGCAGTCTTTTGGAGAGCCCGTACCCCAATTTGTTATAAAAAAATAATACTAAAAATTTTAACATGATTTTGGGAATATTGACCCAAGCAGTAATCAGGCGTATTGACAAATATATTTACCTTCATTTTAAAGACTGAGAGGCATTGAATACAATATTCCAGTTTTTGGTTTCGGAATACGATGACTATTCCTTATTTTCTAAAGTGCTCAAAATTATTTCAGTCAGTTATATCAAGAAACACACATTTACCTATTTTGCTGTAAATTGCATCATTGATTTTTTAGTTATGTTAGAGATAATTGATAGCGTTCCTTAACATGCAATTAGTGTGTTGAATAGTGCATCATTCTAATCGACAGGACAACATTCTAAAGAAATTTTTATAAAGCGTCATGTTTTAAGGATCAAATAAACGAAAGTATTCCATTATCAGTTTCTTCTGGTATCTCTATAAAATGCTCAAGCTTTCTTGATGGCCGCCAGTGATCATAAAGAAAAATCTTTAAAATTATGATATATGGTAATGTTCATCAACCAGACACAAAAGTCACAATGTAATTACTCATTCTATCGAAAGAGGTTAATCAGTTGATCTTGAAATCTGTCGTAGATTCGCTCAAAAGTTGCTTTATCAAATGATAAAATAAGATCTATCATTTTATACATAGTAACTGCTGATTTGAAAGAATATTTGCATGTTGTGTGAAGGTACTTAGTATCCAACAACCTTTAAGGAAAACTGTTTCCTAGAGATTCGATTAACTAGTTATTTTAGAGTTATCGGTTACCGAAGAAAACATCGCAAAGGAAACTGCGCAAAGGGAAAATATCTTCGGCGTGAGGATAGTGGTTAGAAAGAAAGGAGAGAAAAAAGTACTGGAGCTTTTAAGAAATTATCGGGGTAGAAAATAAAGCGACGACAAAAGTTTGCAGTTTTAAACCATCTTCCTACAAAAACATCGATTATCAAACATCGATAAAACATCATTCAGCGGAGCATTAAACAAAAACCGAATATGTTTTTAACTATCTGGAAGTGGAAAAGATCTCCTTTAACCTTGAATAACAAAGTACTTTTGTACATTTCTAATTATGAACTTAAATTTAAGCTTGGAATCCACTTTATTAAAATAATTTTGCTTAGAAACGAGTTTTATTGTGGCATTTTTTAGCTATTTATTTAAGAAAGAAAAGAAAAATGTGTGTATGATAGAAACATAACAAGGAATTGCAAAACCATTACAGGATTAGGTATTTCTCGGATGATTGTCCGAAAGACCGTGGTTCCAGTTTAAGAGATGAGTTAAATAAGAGGATTTCAGACTACGACACTTTTTAGTCTCGTGGCACCTTTCAGCCAAGCATTGTTTTTGTTAAAGATTTTACTAAAAGAATATTTTTAAATTTCTTCTAGTAAAATAAGGTTTATTAAGTTTCGCTATAAAATAATTAGGAAAATAATTTTAAATGCTTAACTTTTTCTCAGTTCACCTGTAAAATCTTTCTAATTAGTTGGGGGGTTCAACCTAATTTATACTTATCTTACACGCCTGTTTAACGTTCTTAGTTTACGAACAATTTTATTGTCCCCCCCCCCCCATTAATTTAAAATCCAAGGACACGATTTACATAACAACTGCAATAAACTCGAAGTGAAAGTTTGTTTTCATTGCTAACTTATCGTTTACATATAACTTATGTTTTGATAAGTTTACTAAAATTTAATAAGCATTAATCGTTGATTCTTCCCTGTTGCTTTGAATATAACAATGTAAGTACACTGCGCAATAGGCCGATTGACGAAATTCAACTTGCGTTTTTCATGTCTCGAAAGCGCGACTTAGGATATGTATCAGATTCATATATAGCATTGTTCTAATATAGATATTTTGACATAAAATCGGACTTTTTCTGAAATGACATGCCAATGTTTTTTTTTTCCATATTTCGATTCTACACTCAAATTATGTTACTTAAGTGTTAAGTTTCGTAAAAATCGCACGAGTAGTTTTTAAAAAATTAACTCTTAGGGTTTTAGCTCTTCAATGTTAAATTGAATTTATATATTTATTAATATCTCTTTTTTATTAAACTTTACTTGATTCCTTCTTCCAGAATTCCAAATTTAGGCTTAATCCAAATATAATTTGCACATATTTTATGATTTATTTTTTAAGTTTGTATTTTATTTATATTTTATAAATTTTTCGAAAACATTTTTGTGTTAAAACCTACAAAACTTTTAACATCATCTTAAAGTAGATGCATTATTTGCAGGCACACCTGCAAAAAAATAGAGGTTTTTATTCAAAATTTCTAGATATACGTTAATTTACATTTTGGCACGTTTTGAAATTTGGGTTATTTATTAGAACCGATAATGACGAAAATGAGATTTATGCTCTCTGTTAAAATTATTTGAAAGAATGAACGGTGGACCTTTTTCTTTTTCCGCTCGTTCCTTAATGAAAAAAAAAAAGAAAGTAAGTAGGTTACTATAAATTAAGAATTTCGCCAAGTCAATTTTTCTTGGCGCAAACTGAAGAAAAGGAGCCAAGATAAATTTTTAACTTTCTCCATAAATTTCACACCAAAAATTTTAAATTTTAATATCTAGGTATAATTTGAGTAGTATCATTGAAATATGGAAAAACATTTCACAAAAAGTCCGATTTTGTGCCAAAATACCTATATTAGAACAATGCTATATATGAACCTAATACATAACCTAAAACGCTCTTTTGAGACATGAAAAAAGCCATATGAATTTCGTCAATCGGCCAGTAGAACGGGAGATATAGAAGTGTCTTTTTTTTTCCTCCGCAGCGTACACACAGAAATCAAACAATGCATTATACTCCTAGTAACATGGCTCCCAATTAGGCGTTTCAACGTAATTAATAGTAAAAAGCCACAACTCATCGAAACTAACACATATACCGCCTCAGGAGGAATGTGAGAATCACAGCCCCAGTGGCTGAGTTCCTAATTCTCTCTCTGTTAACGCTTTTGCTCGTTATTTAAACGCCACTTAATTTGCTTTTGGGGCAGTTGATACAAAAGAAGAAATAGAGGACAGATTTAACAAAAAACATTACATGTTAATTAAAACAAATCTTACATAGTACGCTGTTCCTTACATCCGTTTTTAATGTTCATTTCTAAAAAAAAAGTACGGTTGTTTAATAGTCAAAATCCATCTCAGCAAAAAAGGTTGTTAAAATAATGACATAAACTATGTTTACTCGAAGCAAGGAAATGGCGATAAATTCACATTTTGCAATACAATTTACTTTCAAATATTTTTGTTTACATGTATAACTCTCTTTAACACAATTTGTACAAGGTTCCAGATTAAACATCGAAACGTTTCATTAATGATATCTCAGATAGGTTTGAACGTACGTGGAGGGATTTTTGTCTGATTTATTTGGGTTTCAAAAAAACATAATTATCGCTGACTTCTTTTCCTGCAGGGTTCGTATAATTTTTATTAAAAGTTGTCACGCAACTAAAATTGTTGTAGTGTAAAAATTTATAATATTTGATTAATTTCTTATACTGCAGCAAAAGTATTTTCCCCAGTCCTTCCAGAGATATTTAACTGCGCAATACGTTTTAAACATCCTGTATATTTTCATTTTGTTCATGATTTTTTTCTGCGATCGAGTTCCCTCGAGTGCTTAGAAAACTGAAGGGCTACTACCATTATTAAAGAACCGTAAATTTTTACTTTCTCCATCATTTGCTTTCTAGCAAAGATTCTTTGTGTTACTAGAGTTAAGACAAAGAAAATGATTGTCTCTTTCTCTCACCAATCGATATCCTGTTTTACTTCTTACTTGAAGAAACTCTAACTCAAATATACTATTTTCTTACGGCTATTTTCCTTTGCTTTTGCTTTTTTATGTTGTGTGCAAGTGGCTGGAAACTGAAGAGTTTGTTTACCTAGGGCAAGGTTTGTTGCCGGAGATGAATATTGGCACTTGACAGAAAGCAGAGAAATTCCTTTAAATGAATTCCGTAAGTATATTCTTGTCCTATCTAATAAAAAAAATAAAATTGCAAGAGATAAAATTAATTTAACAGGGTATATTGAAGTATGATTATATTCGAATGCATTAGAAGCTATAAGATTTATTCTCGATTGATTGTGATTTTAAAGAAGTTTCTAGCCAAGAGTAATTTACTTAAGTTCAGATATTTTTGCAGCAAAGTTTGTTTATACTTTTTAAAAGATTAATTCTTAAAAGTTATGGATTTTAATATTTACAAATAAAAAAACTTGCCTGAATGTTTACGTTTACTTTCTAAAATATACGTAATCGTAATTTTATGTTTGTATTTTATTAACATTTTGTTACGTTCCAAAACATTTACGATGATAACTATAATTTATTAGTAGTTTGCTTACAACTTCACACTATTTAAAGTGCTTATAATTACGAATGATTCTCTTTATTTATAACTAAGCATTATCCTTCAATGGAAATGCATTAATTTCCCGTATTTAAAATAGACTGAATTTTTTTAAGCTTCCGCGACTATTATATGCATTAATACACCTTTGAAAAAGATGCGTGAAAAATACTTTATGAAAAAAGAAATAACATAAAGTTTTATTGCACACAAATTAACATAAATTCATGTAAAATGTTTAAAATCCAAAACATATATTATACATAAATTAATAAATAGTGTTTCACAAGCCTGAAATGGCCTTAAAACTGCATAAAAATGTAAATCCAATTCACAGAAAATTGTTGGTTTCTAGACATATTAAAATGTGAGATCCATTTTAAGTATTTTAATAATAAATTTTTGCGAAAATGATAGCCTTAAAGCAGGAAAATCATATCAGTACAGTTTCTTTTACATGAACAGAAATTTGTATCAGCCGTTTCGCGAAAATTCTCACAACAGAAACTTTTAGAGGAGGATAATGTAAAGGGAAAGCATAGACCTTTAATCTCACTAGACAGTTTGAAGAAATAGGTATTCTGGAAGATATGGTGCAAAGCAGAAAATCCTCGTTAACGATGTTCTATGCCAGGGTGGTAGTATTCAAAATACACTGATGTTCAAAATTAAAAGGCTTGCATAGTTTGAATTTTGCGGAAAGATACAAAATATAATTTCAAACATAAAATGCAAATCTCTAGTTTTGAATACGTAAGAGTACAGGTACGTGTGGAAGGAGTATTTAAGGAAAGGTGCTGAAAGCGCACGTGACATTTTCCTGCTTCGTAACATTTTCTTTTGTGACATTCCTAGATGATTTTTGCAGTATTCTTTGCAGTATTTGGTAATATTAAAAGCAGGCATTTGAAATGAATAAATACCAACATATGGACGATTGAATAAGCGGAAGCATCTTCGACAGACTGGATCATAGCAGATTCAAATGCAGATTGCTAGAAGCTTGAATATAATGCCCAGCATCATATGCAGCTTACAGAAACAGTTTAAGGATACTGGATTCATGGAGCCTGAGTAAGCTTGTCCAAGAGCCACAATGCCCAATAAAATGGATATTTGTACACCTCAGCGAGGCGTACTAGGAATGTAACAGCTGTTCAGCTCTGTCGTCATGTTGCCTCGGGAAGATGAGTTTCAAAGGTTACTAGTTCCAGAAGGCTAAATAAGAGGTATCTGTTTGCAAGAGGGCCTGCTTTTTTCGTCTTCCTCACTTCTGTATACAATAGAGCCCGTTTAGCGAAGTGCAAAGAACATCGAATTTGAACAAGCATGTGGAGGACCATTTTCTTCATAGATGAGTTCCAGTTCAACCTAATCCCTGAGTCTCGACTTACCTTTCCTGGAGAAGACCAGGCATCCATTACCAGAACTTCACCATCCGAGAAAGGGACTAAAGAGAGGTTTGATGGCCTGGACAGGCGTTATATTGGTCGGCCATACAGACCTTCATGTCTCTGACATAAAGGTAAAAGGAAGAGGTAACAATAGACCTATGTGAGTCTTTTTAAGAGTGTAATTGACTTTCAGTTCATTTTCATGGATGACAAAGCTTATCCACTTATCATTAATCTGGCGGATGATTTTCTAGGAAGTGAGGATATTAAAGGCAGGTAACCTAGGCTTAAGGTCTACGAAAGAAAAATCCAAAGAATACGTCTGAGTCTATCTTATTAGAATAAATGCAACTAGCCTTTCCCTTTCCAAAGCCCTCCAGGACCTACAAAAAGCGTTACTGCAGGAGTGGGATTGATTGTCACAGGAACTCATAATATGCCTTATTTTCAGAGCGAATTTACACTGTGCGACTCTTAGGATCATACCTATGTTAACCTCTTTTTTTCTTGCTCTGTCTTGCAACATCTGTTAAAGACCTTGCTGCGCTAATATGCCTTATAGATGACTATGCGTGTATATCACTATTGTCATATGCTATACATTTTGTATTATATCAACCTATGTTCATATCAAGTTTCTATAAAATGTGTCCATAAGTTCTAGAGATATTTCATCAAACGGGAAAATTGACTAAATGTGAGCACTAGTGTAAACGAATTAATATCTAAACCTGGGACTGAAAACGTAATGAAGTGGTCATAGGTTTAGGAATTTCTTAATTCTCTATGCAGTATTTCATAAAGGTTATCAATCTGTAAATTTATAAATTTCTACTGATAAATATAGTACAAAAGTATATCAAGGCTTTATTAAGGCTTTATATTTAGGCTTAGAAACTAAAAGAAACCAAACTGATTCTTTGGATCATATTCATGTAGTAAGGACCTGATATTCGCATCGCATCTCCAATATACCAATTTTTGATAAAACACTGACCTTGCTCAAAATCCTTTGGATTTCTTGGCTTGTATATTTGACAAAAGTTGATTTCTGATTAGGAGAATATCGAGCATTTATTATTCAGACCCTTTGATACTGTCGAAATTAAAGTATGCCATTTACCATGAAGTAAGAGTCATCCATCAGGACTTGCTGCTGCCTCCTGTCTAGAGAAATCAAGGACTTGCTTTCTCTAGCCTGAAATATGTCATTATGCCATATATTGTGGTAAAAATCATAGCAAAGCTCTTTCTGGTGTGAAAAGCCAACTCAATAGTCTTTCTTCATAGTTTTTCGCATGTTTTCAGCGCCGTGTACCAATAATTTTGCCACTCATTTTTTTCTGAAAACATTGCATCATTTTGGCAATACTTTTATTAAATCTGCACTCATAGTTTTCCTCTTCTATACATTATTGAGTTTCTACGGATTTCGGACTTTTTTACGCTCCCATCAGCTTCTCTGAAAATTTAGAGATTAACAATTTCAACATAATATTTCGTTTTTGAATAGTTGCAGGTTTCCTTTGAAAAGAAAAAAAATAAGTGATCAGTATGTATATAATATTTGTCGATTTAGCACACAAGCACTCGAAAAAATAAAAAATAAAGAAGAAAGGTGTACAATTCTATATCATAATTAAAATGTAGGGCAATATGTTGAATCATAAAGAAAGTGTTTTTTTTTTAATTTAACGCTTTTTCTAACACTAATTTAGTGGATGGTTGTTCACACTTGCTATAATTTTTTTTTTATTATATGTCTAAGAGAAAAAATTAAAAAATTATTTGAAACCATAGTATGGAAACTACAAAATGTATATGATTTTCTGTGTCAGGAAATATAGTATGATTCATATAAATGATTTAAAATATATCAGAAATTAAATTAGATTAAATAATGCTGTGCTTATATCTCAAAAATTGTTTCAGAAAAATGTATCTTTCTCTCTCTTAATAATAGACATTTACTGAAGAAAATCGAATTACTCGACAGAACACTGACTGATATGAAAAATTACACTGTCATTGACAGATGTATTATAATCATTACATTTTTGGAGAACGTAAAGTACATTCTAGATGCTCTGTTGGATTCTCTTTCAAAGATAATTTTTGTTGTTCTAGCAAATGCCCTTTCTGCTCAGAAATAAGCTATGGAACATCAAAAAGCATTTAGTTAAAAGGATTGATTGCTCATACTTATTACAATCAGTGAACGTATTCAGCTCGCGGAAGCGAGTAATTGGAGTCGGAGAACACGCATGCTTCTCAGTATTTTACTTTTGCTTACCTAATTTTCCGACGCAATCCATCACATCTGCTGCCTACATCGATCGCTATGCACTTTTTTTTTCTTTTTCCACCATGCAACAAACTTGTCATCTTGAAATATTTCTTTCACCATAATTGTATGAATACACTAATCTAAATAATTTCCTTGTGGATTTTCCAAAAAACTCTACATTTAACATTGCTTGCTATGAAGGGAATGAATAAAAGTCATGATTAAAGACTCCTCGTTATTCGGATTTCTCGTTTTTCATCATAATTAAATCTAGCATGTATGTTACTTTATTTGTATACTTAAAATGGTTAAAAAGCATCATCTGCCAACTAAATAGCTAGCCCTTTATTATATGTTCATGTAAGTTAATTTAGATGCACAGAATAAATGACACTTTTCGAATATTTTCATTAAAATACACTGCCCTTCAAAAATTAAGGAACCGCATGTTTTTTGTGTCTAATTTGAGAGTGAAGCTACATAGAAACATGAAACTTACAGGACATATTTACTAAACAGTTCTTTAATGAATGCGACATAGAATGTTTCTAAAGTTCAACACAAACACGACTTACAACAAAACATTGCACTCTTGACAGAGAAATCCAATCTTGGAGAAACAGTATACAGTTTTTTGTAGAAAAATGGGGTGGTAACATTATAAAAATGGGTTCTAATAAGAAATGTGTCCACCCTAGCTTCAATACACTGGCAGTAGCGACGTTCCATGCTGCCAATTAAGTTGTCGGTCAGTGAAATGGGAAGCAACGACCAGACACGAGTAATCTTTGTTCAAGCTCATCTAACGACCTTGGATGATGACTCAAAGCATCAACCTGGCTCCCAAGGCTGTCCCAAAGATACTCTGTCGGATTCAGGTCTGGGGATTGAGCTGGCCATTCCATCCGCTCCATACCGTGACCGTCAAGATATTCTTCAGCAACTTGCTCGGTGTTATCGCGCATTGTCGTCCATCAGAAGAAATCCAGGACCAATAGCAGCGGCATATGCGTGGACATATTGATCAAGGATCTCATCTCGATATCTCACTTCGGTCAACGTTCCTGCATGGAACACATACAGGTCAGTATGACCAGCGCGAGAGATCCCAGGCCAAACCATTTTTCCACTACCTCTGTAATTGTGTCTTCCCACATGTGGGATTGGTTGTATCTGGTGCGTTGTTCCCTCCAGATCAACTGACAACCTGAATCACTCTCCAGTGTGAACCTGGACTCGTCTGTGAAGAGAACAGACGCCCATTATTGATTGGTCCAGGAGACGTATTCTCTTGCCCAACATAAGTGGACACCTCTGTGTCCTCGGGTCAAGGGGACACAAAAAATTGGTCATCTTGTATACAGACCTATACTGTGCAGGCGTCTGCGTACTGTACTATGCAGGCGTCTGCGTACTGTAGTAGCTGAGATTCTTGTTCTTGTTGCCACTAAATAATCTGCCATGAGCTGGCACAGTAATGTTACTCTTCCTTAGAGCTAAATAACGGTCTCCCGCAGGTGATGTAACTCTAGATCTGCCTGGAACATGCCTGCTAGACACAGAATCCTCGGATTCAAACTGATTCCATAGTCGTTGAACCACACTATGAGAGACATTCAGACGTCTATCAGCATCAGCTTGTGTCATCCGCATTTCCATCCATCCGATCGCCCGCCACCTCAAAGAATCGGGCAAACGATATCTCTTGGACATTGATAGACTCTCATGGATATTGTCCACGAAACTGTAATAGCAACCGAAGATCAACATACGTGAACAAAAATTACCAATTTTTGTATTTTTTCTCCAACTCCTACATAAGTATTCATTTCTATAAAATAAATGTGGTAGGTATTGTTTTTGCATATATTTTCTTGAATTCCGTTACTGCCACGTATGAGCTTTGAAAAACATGCTGTTCCTTAACTTTTGGAGGGTAGTGTACTCAGTATGCTACGCTCAGAAATGTAATACTATGTGTTCTATTATTAGTTTCGTTAGTTTAACGACAAGGAAAAATTTATGCCTCTGACTCACTCTTGAATAGAAATAATTGTCCATTTATAACTTTAATATTTATTTATATTTATTGTCCATACTATTTTAAGTTTAAAATAAATTAAAATATTTTTATTACAATAAATATAAAAACAATACTATGTGTTTAGTTTTAGGGCCTATATAGATAAATAATAATTTTATTGTTGTATATAATAAATAATAAATAATAATTTTATTGTTGTTATTTTATTGTTTTATTGTTGTACATTTGGAATTGAAGTGAGTTGTGTGATTAGACACATAAAAAGTAAATTTCATTATTTAAATTTGGCAAAAATGTGCATTTCGCATTTTTTATAAGAAAATAAAAATGTATTTTTACCATATAATTCTTTTCAAAATAAAATAAGCAAAAACAAATTCTTCGTTTGCCCATTTACAATGCATCAAATATGCATTTGGCTACACAGTTAATGTCTCAGTTATACAGATTTTTAATTGTTCGATAAGGCTCAGTTACTTTGGATATTTTGAATTTTACCGAAAAAAAATACATTGTAATAAAACTAAAGAAAGCGTTTGTGATACTATCCTATGGCAATCCAAATTTAAATTAGAAAACATAATGCGTTACGAATTCGTTTCTGATTAATTAAAAAGATGAATCAAAAGGAAACGTTCCCGAAGAAATTTCTCGGAATTTAATTTAAAATTTTTCTTCTACTAAGCCTAAACTTGCAAACAAAAAGAGAAATGTGACAGAAAATGTCTTTAAAGGAATTTTTCATTCGTACGACTACATATAACGACCCGACTTAGCAGTTTGGTTCTGAAAAGTAGTCTTCATCTGGTACGAAATTGAGCGTTTTATGTTTAATATGTTCCTTCCATTCAAATTTATAGAGGACAAATCGATGTTTATGTTGAAAGGGTGATAAGTGCTCAACCCATGACAGAATGATGTAGAAGAAGGCTAGTCAGTCTGAGAATCGTAGCATTTAACACTAGATTTACGGCACCCGTCATTTTGACGGATTCTGGATTTCGTGAACAAAATAATAAAAACCATTATTTTTAGAGTTTTCTAACTTATGCCGACAATTATCGATGTAATGAGACGCATACGTATCCAAATTTATTACCCTTTCAGCCCTTTAATTTCAGAGTTCTATATGATGTATACTTATTTCTACGGGTACCCCTCAAAATGACGGGCAGTCTAGTTTCATCGTTAATCGTAATAAGTTGGATTTTTATGAATTTATTTTCTGGTGACAAATGTAAAAGAAATTAGAAAGTAAATACCAAATGAAAATCATAATTCAACTGAAGTATGTTTCAATAACTTCGAACCCAATATCAACGCAACGCAGTTCGCCAGAGCAAGGGATATATCCGTCAAACGTACACTGCGCAAAAAAAAAAAAGTCAGGTTCCATATCTCCCTTTCTACTAGGCCAATTGACGAAGTCCAACTTACCTTTTTCATGTCTCGAAACCGCGACTTAGGATATATATTAGATTTATATATAGCATTGTTCTAACATACATATTTTGACACAAAATCGGACTTTTTCTGACATGACACGCCAGTTTTTTTTTCCATATTTCGATTCTACGACTCAAATTCCGACTATAAATAGTTTATACTTCGAAATAGAAATTTCGATTCTACGACTAAGCCAAACTGCGAAGTTTTGCAAAAATCGCGAGAGTAGTTTTTAAAAAATTAGCTTTCAAAAATTTAACTCCTCCATGTTAATTGAATTTGATATATATTTATTAATATCTCTTTTTTTTTTATTAAACTTACTTGTTTCCTTCTTCCAGAATTCTAAATTTAGGCTTAATCCAATTATAATTCTCCCATTTTTTACGATTTATTTTTAAAAGTTGTATTTTTAAATATTATTTATAAATTTTTCAAAAAACGTTTCCACTAATAAAATTTTTAACATCCTCTGAATGTATTTCTAGGCACACCTGCAAAATATTAGAATTTTTTATTCAAAATTTTCTAAAATATACGTGAAATTACATATTGTAGCGTTTCGAAATTTGGCATCTTTTTTTTAAGCGATAATAATGTCAAACGTGGTTTACTCACTTTGTTAAAATTATTTTAAAGTATGAACAATGACGTTTTTTCCGCTCGTCTGCAATGCAAAAAAGCAAAGGAAAATTAGGTTGCTATAAATGAAGAAGTTCGCTAAGTAAATTATTTATGGCGGAAACTGAAAAAAATACGCCAAGATAAATTTTTGATTTCTCCCTAAATTTCGCACCAAATGTTAATGTTAGAAAATTAAATATTTAGGCATAATTTGAGTCGTAGAATTGAAATATGAAAAAAAATTGGTATGTTATTCCAGAAAAAATCCAATTTTGTGTCAAAATACCTATGTTAGAACAATGCTATATATAAATGTAATATATATGCTACGTCACGCTTGCGAGACATGAAAAACTGAAGTTGAATTTCGTCGATCGGGCCCAGTAGAACGAGAGATATAGAATTGTCCTCCCCCCCCGCAGTGTACGTACCTAAAGCATAAACATAAAGCGTTAGTAGCTCAAGACTGAAGAGCGATCTGCGATTATGAAGTTCCAGTCTGTATTGAGACGTTTTAGAAAACGTATCGGTTACTGCGCGGAAAGACGATCGAGAATAACGTATTAGATTATCATTATAAAATTAGGAGAAAGTGCTAATTTTTTTTTTTTCCCCTGACGAAATACTCTACTTTAGTCATCATGAGTAATTCAAGAAGGGAAACTGAATTGCTAGTACTGTCAGCGAAGATTGCTATGGTGCTAGTTCAGGTAAATTTGTTAAGCCTAAATTACCGTAACTTCTTTTACACTGATAAAAACAGCTACAATCCGTCAAACTGACGGTTATCGGTAGTTGTAATGTTAAGATTATAATCTTTTTTTAAAGTAAATGAAACGCAGTTAAGAAAATACGTGGTTTGCTATACCCGTCAATCTGACTGGTGTCCGTAAGTATAGGTATACAAAAATGTTCCTAAACCTAGATTTAAATAGCTCATTCTAACGAAAAGGTTAGACAGATTTAATGTACTAGAACTATCTTGAAAGTAAAATCAGGGCAGGCATTGCATCCCAACGTCAGGACAACCACTGAAGAACATGTTCTTTGAATACAGCAAGACATAAGGCTATGATTCTGGAGGTACACTTTCGACGAAAGACGAGAATTATCGCTTTTCAAATTTAGTCATTTCTTTCTAAAAAAAAAAAAAAAAAAAAAAAAAAAAAAAATTTTT
>KK112167.1:759992-773768 GCA_000611955.2 Stegodyphus mimosarum
AAAAAAAAAAAAAAAAAAAAAAAAAAAACATAGTCTTCATGGTGAAATCATTCATAAATCATTGCATTATAGCACGCGGTAATTTTCAGCGCAAACGTCTAGAAACTAACTTTTACACAACGAATGTATTAATGTTGTTTGAAACTGTCCAAAAATTTAATGATGCCTTTATATCATTAAATTTCTGTCTTTACTGTTATTGGATATGATATACTGCTATTCTGCTGCTTGACTAAATTGTATTTAAGAACTGGTGTAAGAAAGAGGAAAGCCCGTCTATCTGACATAAGCATATCATTAATATTTCCCTGCATCGTTCAGCTATTAGCTGTTCTTTTCAGCTAAGCTTTCTAAACCACCGGCTGTTCCATTACAGGGGTTATTAGAGTGAATTTCATGGGATGTGACGGATTGAAATCGCGAATTTTCTTATTGCAGGGATGAATAAATACAGTGAGAGGTGTTACTTTTGTAAGAGTATGAACATATTAATCAACATTTTGTAGGAATTTGGAGTTAGAAAACGTTGGAAACCGATGATGTAAACAATTAAAAAATAAGACCTAATCTTTATTTTAATGTAATATTATTTTGTTATAAACCTACTACCTTTAAAATTTTCTCTACCTTTTTTTTTCAGCTGTGAATCTAAAGAATTGTGGCAAAGCTAAGTCTTGTATCCTATACTCTGAGAAAAGCTCATCTTGCCACGAGGACAATTGTGACTACATCTTGACTTACAGTGTAGTTAACAATACTAATGTAGAGTTCGTACTGGGAGGTACAGCCAAAGGGGACCAAAATTATTTGGCTGTTGGATTTTCGACGACACCAGAAGTAAGTCATGCAAGGGTACTTCTTTTTTATAGCTGCCTCCGAGATTGAATCGCCAATCAACAGAGATATCTCGCCTATTGTTTGCGTGTTTATATACCTCGCCACATAATCGCATATTAGCAGCGTGTTGCGTTTTATTCTCGCCGCCTGTTCTTATATTATTCATTTCTGGTGAGGATGCCGAATTCACATTGTTTATTTTAAAATATTTTCATTAGTTTTTTTTTTTTTTTTTTTTTTTTTTGTGAAGACGACGTTAACAGTCTTTAATTTTCCAAGTAATCACGTGAATGCCATATTATGTTTTCAAGAAAGATGTCTTTTACCTGACAGACGAGTATGTGAAAATGGTCACAACGTAAATGTTAACGACAAAACCATTTGGAGGTGAAGTTTAAAAATTGCAAAAAGAAAAAGGGCGTTTGTGTTGGAAATTTGTAGTGTGGTTCTAGAATATCGTCTATCACTGCTATTAGATTTATGTATATTTGGGCAGAGGAACTGACGTCTGTGAAATGGTGTAACAAACAGCTTAATATGTGTAAAAGTGCTGTTGTTGACTGGAACAATTACATACGATAAAATAATAAGGGTAAGTAGTCTTAAAAATATTCTTAGGAAGCGACATGTGACTATTACTGTTATTATTATACATTGCTTTGCTTATTTTCACATTCGCACTTCACGAACTTGGCGAAACTATAGCTGAGATCTTGGCGCAAATCTAATATCGCCAAATATGGCTGGAGCCCGCTATAGCAAAGAGGTACCCATACAAGATAAACTTATAAATGAAAATGCAGAGCAGAGAATGTTTAACCCGCAACTTCACATGAATGATACATTCTATGTGAAATGATTTCATATTACGAGGAATATAAAAGGCAGTTACATTATTCGTTTTCTACAAAGTGTGTTAAAATCAAATTTCTTTTTTTAGAACTATAACAATCTTTTTTTTTGTAATAAAATAATACTAAAAGGTATTCCATGAATATAAATAATTTAATGCAAATCAAAATATTTTAAATTAAACTGAAAATAATCAATCTTATGCTACTATTTTTAAAATTGCCCTGAAAACTGATCGTAATTTTCTTTACTTTCGCTAAACACCGTAATTCTAACTAGTTAACTAACTACTCTATGAATTTTTAAGGTCTTCATAAATGTGATAAATAGAATTATTGATTGGATAATATTAAAGGAGTGCATAATAATAACTTGTAACTGGATGTACACTGCGGGGAAAAAAAAAGAAGATAGTTCTATATCTCCCTTTCTACTAGGCTATTGACGAAATTTAAATTGCGTTTTTCATGTCTCGAAAGTGCGACTTAGGATATATACTAAATTTATGTGTAGCAGTAATATAACATACGTATTTTAACACAAAATCGAACTTTTTCTGTAATGGCATGCCAAGGTTTTTAAATATTCCGATTCTATGATTCAAATTATGCTTAAATATTAAATTTTGTAAAATTTGGTGCGAAATTTGCCGAGATATTCAACCATTTATCATGGCGCATTTTTTTTTCAAGTTTGCGCCAAGATTAATTTACTTGGCGAACTTCTTGATTTATATCAAACTATTTTCCTTTCCTTTTTTTCATTGCAGTCGAACGGAAAAAAGTCATCGTTCACACTTTCAAAGAATTTTAATCAAGTGCGTAAACCGCATTTGGCGTTATTATCGCTCCAAAAAAAGATGCCAAATTTCAAACACACCAATATATAAATTCAGGTATATCTTCGAAAATTTTGAATAAAAAGGCTGTAATTTTTTGTAGGTATAATTAGAAATATATCTACTTGTCGATTATAAAAATTTTGTAGGTTTATGATTCAAAATGTTTTTTAAAAAAATTATAAAATTTATTTAAAAATACAAATTTAAAAAATAATTCTTAAAAAATGGGTGAATTTTGTTTGGAGTGAACCTAAATTTTGAACTGTGAAAGAAGGAACCAAGTAAATGTAATAAAAAAATAGATATTAAAAAATACCAAATTGAGTAATGTTTTAAAAGCTACTCCTGCGAACTTTGCTAAATTTGGCAGTTTGGCATAATTTGAGTTGTAGGATAGAAATATGGAAAAAAATGGCATGTCATTTCAGAAAAAGTCCGATTTTATGTCAAAATACCTATATTAGAACGAAGTTACACATAAATCTAATACATATCCTAAGTCGAGACAAAAAATTGAATTTCGTGGGTCGACCCAGTAGAACGACAGATATAGAACTGCACCACTTTTTTTTTTTTTTTAAGTTTCTTCTTGCGCATTGTACAAAGCACAGCTTAATTATTTTAGATTCTTCTTGCGCATTGTACAAAGCACAGCTTAATTATTTTAGAGGTAATGAGATGTAAAAAATAATAAATAGCGTAAGTTTCATAAATTCAAATCTAAATTTTAGCTGTACAAAAAATCTGATGTGTACACCACATGACTTCCTAGTGCGGAATATTAAATTATACACATTTTGCATTTCATTTAAACTTATTGGATTGAACTAAATCAACTTCGTCGATAGTGCATAAGCCACAATAGAATAAATGCACTGTTTAAAATTCACTATATTTGTTTACCATGGCAACATTCTGGCGCTAGGTTCACTTAACAGCGTTACATCTCATTCCTTTTATAACTCAGAATGCAAAAAAGTTACGTACATCATCTGGAGAATTATCTAATCGTTGCCACATGTTCTATTCAAATACTATAATAAATTTAAAACGATGTATAGAAGAAATTAAACAAACAAACAAACAAAACAAAAAAAGAGAAACAGTTTTTCACAGACGATTCAGTATTTCTCATTTAATTAATTCAATTCCCACTTCACAACAACGCAAAAATACATAAAAACTCAAAATATCTGTATTAAAAATTACGAAGTAAATCTTAAACACTTATTTCCTGGAATAAATTCCAGAATTTTAATTAAGCATGATTTAATTCTCAATAATAAAAGAAGGCGTTACTTTGTTGTTGCGAAGCTTAGTTTCTCTAGATTGGCAACTAACCACTATTTTACTAAGTTTCAAATGTAAACAAATATGACTGCTATGGCAAAAAAAATTAGGCTTAGCCGCATTTAAAAAACTTTTAAAATGTTGATAATTCTACAACAGGTTGATAATTCTACAACAAATCATTCTACAGGTTAATTAAAGGCATAAAAACCTTAACCGGCAGATAAGAACAGCATAATTCAATCATTTTTAAAGCAAAAAATGTACAATTTACAACCATATAAGAATAAAGAAACTGAGCTCACTGAGCCAAATAGCAGAGTGTATATATACATATATACACTTTTGGTGTGGCCGATTGCAACCAAAATAGGAGGTGCACCTATATATTTGTTTACCATCAGATGAGCAGCTGCACCGCCTTTAAGACATTCAACTTGAGCAGTAGTGTATACAAAATTTCAACGTTTTCAGGCTACTCCTTTTTGAGTTATTCGAGATGCATACATACATACTCACGTACGTACGCACGCACAGACGTCACGAAAAAAATGTCTGCAGAATCCATTTTAAACCAGTTTTATAATTTTTGGGGGTAAAAGAGTCCTTTATTTTGTCCTTACGTAAAGATGGCATACAGAAACATTATTAAATTGCATTTGATAGCGGTCAAAATGAATATTTTCGTTGAAATATGATACCCAAAATTTTTTGCGATTACAATACTACCTTTCTACTTCGTACAGGGAAGTAAAAATGGAACTATTCTTAGAAAATGTTAATAAATATTTTGTGAAAATTTACATTATCTACGAAACATTTACAGTTGTTAAATATGATAAATGAAATGATATATATATGTTATATAGACATAATATATACGTAAATTGATAACGGCTTTCTAACAGTATTCATTTTTTGATGAAGTTGTTGAATTTTAGTTATGCTTTCGTGCAGGAGTTTCAATCAGTTGGTGGCTTTCTGAGATGACATTCTGTTGTGATAGGATAGATAATGATTACAAATACGCTCTTGCTGCATATATGCACAATTCTAAAGGGCAGGTTACTTGACAAGAAAATAAGAAGGGAATGGATCATGACATGTTTTAATTTAATTAAATTAACCATTGTGTCATTTTGACTTAACTTTCGTTAGAAAATTCATAAATCTTCAAGCTTGAATTTCTTCCTTTCAAACTTGTCGGCTAACTGTCATGGGAAACATAAGTAGCATAGGATGTAAATAGTAATTAACGTTAGTAGCATGATTTTACTTAAGTATAACTTGGACCATGGAAGTTGAATTGATTGGGCAACCTCATCATCACATTATCAGCTCCTTCTTTAACTAGTTGGTCAGTTACTTCGTTTCCTCTTCGTATGAGCTTTAGACCGGCTATGTTTTTTTTATCAAGTTGTGGATTTAATCTGTTACAGTAATAATGCTTTCAAAAATTAATGAAGAATGACTTAAGCTTTAAATACCAAAAGTAGCAGGCAAGCTATCTGATTTAGTGCAAGGATTTCGTAAGTTATGTTTAATTCTATTTTTACTAATTTCCTTATAGTATACAGTTTAGCTCGAGAAAAATCTATAGTGTCTTCATCAAAATGGCCTTTTCATTCTTCAGATATACATTCATTCAACATATGATAAGTACCTCAATCTGCATAATCATCAAATTTCCATTCATAAGCTACTAGTAAAATAGATGACTAATCTTCTTTCAAATTAGTGTGGTAACTTGCAAGTAATGTGGGATATAGAGAAAAAACTCATCAAGGAGTTTCAAATTTATCGCTATTGAAAATTACACTTTGATAATTTATTTGTCGGTTTAGTTGAAATAGAAGAATTTTTTAACAAACATTTTCCGCGTATATGTGGAATGATAAATATTTTTAAGCATTGAGAAAAATTTCTTAAGATATACTAATGGAAAAGAAATTCCAACGCCAAGAAGATATCAATTTAGACGACTGAAATACAGGCAAAGCATTTGTCTAGGCAGCATATTTATTTGATTAATGTTTCAAGAACACAGGTTAAAGTATGCACGAGAAGAGCCATTTCAAATTTGAAATAGTAGTACACTAATAACCACTGCAGTCGTCCCGATTTTGAATGCAAGCATGCAAACGCACATGCATTACGTCATATTTTGCCGTGTATCGTTTTGTGGGATGGTCTTCTATGCCTGTCGCACTTCGTCCAGTAAAATCAGCAACGGTCTGTTTTGGTTGTGAATGACGCTGGATTTGCTGTTTATTCGTGCTCCATACGTGCTCCGTAGGAGAAAGATTGGATGTTCTGACAGGCCAAGGCAACATGTAGACATTTTGTAGAGCACTTTGCAGGAAAGCAACGGTATAGCGAAAGCGGTATACTGTTAGAAAATAACTCCTGCAATATTGCTCAAGAATGGTAATACAATCGATGCAATTGCCAAGCTGACATACGAATATCCTGTCAGACTGCGTGGGATAAAGACTAGAGTGCTCCTGCTCTCATAGGAAATCGCATCCTAGACCATATCTTCCGGCTAGGTCCAATATATATAAGCCGAAGATAGCTTGGTTCCAAGCTCTCACCTGCCACCACGCCGTCATCACTGGCACCAAGATAGCAATGACTCTCACCTGACAACACAACAAATCTTCTCTCCGCCCTTCAATGTACTCTAGCTTGACATCAGCGAAGTCGCAGAAGGCGGTGATTTGAAGTTAGTGGCATAGCTGCTACAGAGAGTCATACTTGGAACTGTCCCTCAAATAATCAATTTGTTACAATTCACTGTGTCACTCTAATGACAACAAAAGCTCGAATATGTCTGCAAATGTAATGCGATGAGCCACAGACGTGTGGCGAATACGGTGGTCTTCCATTAACGTAGTGATATGCGGCCAGACTCCATCTTGAGAAAATACTTTCTCGTGATCACTGCTGCCGGAATGCAATCACAGTGGATACATCCCTGCCAAGTATTTTTGCAATATCGTGAAAAGAAAATCCAGTTTCTTATTTGAGCTCAGCAAGCTTGCTTTCTTATTGAGCAAACTCAGCAAGTTGCTGATACTGCCTTTTTCGTCTCGTTAAAGGGCTCAAATCTGGCTCACAGTACCTAATCTAGAAGGTAAATAAAACACACGAAGTACTTTGAATCTGGTATTTAAAAGCAAGCATCATATGCATGTTATTCATAATGACACTTCTAGCTCCACACTTATTCGTCAATCGCGAAATTTGAATATACGTCATATTTTAGGTGTGAAAACACGCCTCCCAGGTTTCATGTATCTAGCACAACTCCTTCTTGGTGGCATTTAATTTTCCATCAGTGTATTAGTAAAGGAAATGGACATTATACGCTGGATAATAATTTTTCTTGCGTTCCGTTTAAGTGTATGTCCGTATTATATCACGAAAAGAAAACCCTCTTAAATTATATATTATATTGTAAATGTATAAGTGGCTTATCTTCCAGTAACTGTTTCATATAAATTTTTTATAATGTAAGGTTTAAATCCTTAAACTATTCTTTTTTTTTTTTTTTTTTTTTTTTTTTTTTTTTTTTTGTACAGTACTGTAACGGTGGTTCAATCAGCGAACATTCATTTTCAAAGATTATTCCAAATTATTTGAACTGTTTACAATCCAAATTTTTTTTTTTAAATTGTTGTTTTGTTTTATAATTTTTAGATTTTAGCTCATGCTGTAAGGTATACTTTAATTTTATAACAGTTATTTTAATTTTAAAGTCCCTTTCCTATCAATTTTTGTTTCCGCTTACAACTCCCTACCAGAATGAGTTTTTAGAATCACGTTGAATGCAAATGAGTTAGACGAAGTATTTGCCGGCTAATTTAAATTTAAGGGCCAACTTCGTTAGATACTTGCGTTTAGCTTCGGCTAAATCTCTCTTAGTTAGTTATAGTTTAATTCTTATTTCTTATTCTGAGTTTAAACTCGAGTAGAGGCTTTGTTGTAAATCCAAGAAAGGGGCTGACTGCTATCTTACTTTGAGTGAAATAAAAGGTAGTTTAACCGTTCTTAATTTATATCTTTAGTTATTCGAACTCAGCAATAAGTCGTTAAACCATTCACTGTGTCTTCGATGTTCATCTCAGAAAAAAGAGTGAGAAACCTTATAGTGTGATAAATTAATGATACGAGATTTTTCTTCAGAGATAATGATTTTTTGAATTCTAGTTTTTCAAAAAGAGCGTTGAGTATTCCAAAAGCTTCAGTGCAGTTAGTAACTCTAATTATCTCCTAAATTTACCGTTTACCATAAAAGCAGTATCATCAATGAAAGCTATTTTTAATATAAGTTGGCCATGAATGGAAGGCAATTTTTTGAAGTAATTTTCCATGACTCTTTTATAGGGTATGATCCTTGAGAAATACCTTTGGATTATGAATGTTTGATAACTGCATTTTCGTGTACAATGATACTTCTTCCGTTTTTAAAAAAGTCAGTAGTATAAGGAAACGATTTGGTGGATAATCAGAATTTCGTAATTCTTGTAACATAGCTGGCCGCGAAAATGAGTCGAACGTTTTCTTCAGATCAAAGAACTCTAGAATGTAATCTGTTTTCTTTACTGGTGAAACCTTGTTGCATTTATAACGCATTATTTTTTAACACTGACTTCTGAATCCAAACTCATATAATATCATTATTATGGAGATAATGTTCAACTTGACCAAGAATTACTTTTTTCAGAATGATACCAAATATCAGAAGATGAATAATTGGGTATCTGTGTCTTACTATTTTTGAAATAAAAAAAAAACAAAAAAAAAACGAATTTTTCTAGTTCTTAAGCGTTCTGCAAAAACACCGAATTATTAAAAAAAAATTTAAACGGAATGGTAAGACAGAGTAAGAGGATTTGATTTATGGATAAGTTTAGATATGTTGTTGTCCATTGTGTCAGGATCAGAGTTTTCTTGTGTGATAAATGTTTTAAAATAGAAGGGATTTCTCTTCGTATCAAAAGGACGTCGTTATGAGTATTAGACATATTATTTCTTTTCCTAATGTATAACAGAGGCTTGAGCCATTTTGAAGAAAAACATTATTTAAGATATTATTAAGAGCAGCTGATAATATGTCATTATTAATTAGTATATTCGGATTAGACTTGCTCAAGAAAATGATTTGAGATCGGCCTACATCTTGGAATTATTAGTTGCAGTTATATATAAGTTGCTTAAACATCTTAATTATTTTAAGAATTTTTTATTCAACTCTTTCTTTTGTATTTTGTCTTTTTAAAACTGCACATTGTTTAATTCAGTTTAAATGCTTTGAGATTTCAAAAAATGTACTTACGATCAGAAAATCATTAGACATAAACTTCTTTATAACAGATATATAAATTTGTAGCTCAGACTTTTCTTATAACTCCTTACGTGTCCACGTAGCATTAATTTACGACGAAATAATGTATTAATAAGCAATTTTTCCTCTATCACTTGGTTTTACCTTTTTGTTTTAAAATCTACAGCTTTAATTTCTGGAAAATTAATTCTTAAATTGCTACTATGCCTATCGGAGTTACAACTGTTTTGTATATTAGATTAAAATTTACATATAAAGATAAGATTTCAATTTGTTTTCAGTTTTATGACTTTTATATAATTGACGTCTTTAAACATTTCTTTTACTTTTTGGAGTAAACTCTTCTTCGAAGTGTTAGATTACTGTAATCAGAAGTTTCCACATTTCAGATTTTTTTTTTTAAGTTTAAAAACTTTTGTATCCCAGTTTGGGTTATAAATCACTAATAAACAGTGTTTAAAATGGAGGAAAATGTGCTATTTCGGACTTCTGTATTGAACGAAACAACCCACGAACAGAGCCAGCACCAGCAGATGAAGAATTGGCAATTTTGAAGCATTCACATAGGGCTTCATATAATGTTAGAATAACTGAAAACCTGGATCTAAGAAATAGTTTAAAAAGTATAGTAGACTAGTTCAATATTACTTTTAGCTATATATCTTGGGTATGAAACGCCAGATATGCAGCATAAGTAATTTATTTCCGTTTACCTAGTGGAGGTCTTTCGAAAAAGCAACAATCCCCCATAATAATCATTTTACAGCTTTACAGACTTCACAGACTGAACTTTGTGGCAAAATTTAAAAGCGGCAGAGATTACGCTGGACAGCAAAATGTTTAGCTCCTGCATTGCATGCCAGAGAAGATTGATTTTAAATGATTTTTACAATTTGATACTGGAATATCTCAGCAATTATCACAAATGGCTAGCAAAATTGAGAATTTAAATTATTTTCTAGACCAGTGATTCTAAACCCCTGTGTCGCGGCACTGTTGTGTGCCGCCAAATTCTTCAAAAGTGTGCCCCAAGTTTTAGAAATGTATATAGTAAAAATTTTAATGGGTTTAATCCTAGCAGAAGGTATACATGTGAATTGGCGAAATTCGGTTTTTAAGACATTAAAAAGCGCGCTAATTGTTTTATCCAAGCCGATTTTTTTGCTCTCGAGGAGAACGCATTCGCGCATGTTCAGTACATAATTTAAATTGAAAAGTTCTGATTGGTGTAGATGGAAGATAGCTTACTTATCAGACATTTTTGTTGTTTTTAATAATATAAATTCAAGTATGCAAGCGCCGAAAGAAAATACATGGTGTTTATAAAGTCCCGGATCCATTTTTATGTTTAATAACTCATAAAATAATGAAGATATAAACAAACTTATGGCATTTATTGGTGGAATAACTTATATATTTTCCTGTTCAGGTTTGAATATCATTATTACTTTTGTAAATATCGTCTGTGCGTGAGGTTAATTTCAGATAATTTCATTTTCCAGTCTAAATATCTGTACTTTTCTAAATATCGTCTGCTTATTAATTGCATTTTTCTCTCTTTTGTTTTTGACTTTTCCCTTTGGGGATTTGTAAAGGACAACGTTTACAGGAGAGTGTCGAACATTGATGACCTAAAAGCCAGAATTACAACCGTAATAGCCTCTGTGAATGCCGACATGCTTGCCGGTACCTGGCGTAAAATTGAATATCGACTTGATATTCTCCGTGTGTCGAAGGGGGCACACGTGGAAGTTCATTGACAATCTTAAAACTTTTGAAGTGTATCTAACCATTTATGTTATTAATTTTAATCTATCTTTATTATTTTATGAGTTATTAAACATCAAAATGGGTCCGGGACTTTATAAACACTCTGTATATTAAACTCAACAGATAAACTGTTGGGATTCCAAAAACAAATAACTTTATGGATCGTTAGAGGAGAAAATTATTTATTATTTCTCAAATTTAGATAAAAAAAATTTTGTTGGGTTCGTAATCCATTTGTGATAACGAATACTTCTGTATTTGATTTAACTTTGAATGAAGAAGAAGAACTAATTTCGCTTTCTAATAATCGCGTAAAAATATGATCACAGTTTTCTACATCTTATTTGCGTGAATTTGGATTTTCAGTGTTAACCAACATAAAAACGAATAAAAGCTCGAGACTGTTACATGTAGAAGACGATATGAGAGTAGCATTGTCATTTTTACGACCAAATATAAATGAAATTATAAAATAATATCAAGCTCAAATTTCTCATCAAAAGTATTCTCATTATTAACTGGTTAATAAACGTACTGTTGTTTTTCTAGTACGTATAATTAGTCCAAAGGGGCTTTGCCCCTGAAGGACTACTGTTTTCATTTTGCGATTTGGGAAACATTAAATGTCGGTTCACTTTTCAAACTGTTGCCACCAAATATTGCAGCCCTGTATTATATTTAAAGAAATTAAATAATGAAGAATGTGCATAATGTGTATGTATGTTTCTCGCATTGTTATAAAACGACGGTACCTAGAGCCATCGAATTTTGAATGACGTAATTCTACTGCAAATATGGGTATCTGGAAGCTCAAATTTGAAATTTGGAATTTGTTTTATTATCGATTTCATATTTTGTAAAACTTTAACGAATTTTTGATTAACAAACGCAAGGATTTCAAGGCGAGAAATGGCAACGTTGTACAGAAAAAAACATTTTTATCTCCAGCGTGTGAGACTATGTATAGGAAGTTTAAAGACATACTCCTTTTAAAATTATTTTGCGATATTTCTCTTAAACTGAATTAATTTTACGGTTTAAGTGCGAAGAATATGATATTTAATAAATAAGGGTAACACACAAAATGTTAAAAAAAGCCCCCTTTGGACGTAATTTAAAATCTGAAACCTTTCAGATTTTCCTTTTTTTATTTTACATTCAAAATTATTATCATAAACTATAATGCATGATAGGTTAATAAACAGCTTTTAAACTTATCTTTTTCTTTGTGTGCTGCCAAATTTCGAAATCGTTAAAAGAGTGCCACAGCAAAAAAAAAAAAAAGGGGGGGGGGGGAAAAGTTGTAGACCTTTCTCGATTACAACCTGTTTAATTATTTGTATATTCCGACATCTGCATGTTCAAGCATTGAATAGTACACGATAAGCAACTCGATGCTCCGAAGTTATAGGTAGACTCCAAGGCTTAACGAAGTAACATTTCTTTCAAGAATTTCCTTTGCTTCTAGAGCTCAGATAGCTAAAGCACCAGACGGGATTCAGATTGGCTTTCCAAGATTAATCTTTTCTAGATTTCTATTTAACATGGAAAGCAAGAAGATCCTTCCTTTCTTACCGTATCTAATTTTAAACTGGAAGATGGGACACTTGGAGGAAATTGTAGAATTATTAACAATTATTTTCGTAATTTATGCTGTTGGAAAAATTAAAAATACTACTAGAATTAAACCTGTGCTTTTTAAATGCAAAAAATTTAAATGAATTTGTAAGGTTTCATGTGTTAATTAACCAATTATCTTTTTAATTTGTTTTTACTTTGAGTTGTATTTTCATCAGCTTCCCTCAGAAAGCAAAATAGTTAAAGTAAAAATAAGCTAGAATTTCTGAGTTTTCAGAGTGCTTGGTGGATTAGACTAACCGTTACCCTTCTTTAATTCCCGGGTATTATATTTGAATTATCATCTTAATTTCTGCTAGCCGTTATTGCTTCTCCATCACTTAGGCGTGAGACGAGATTTAATTAGACATGCAATTTTGTACTTCTCATTCTATTTACACTCATGTTCATAAATTAAGAATAATGCAAAATCAGGCAAAGAAATAGTTAGAAGCAAAACAAATTTGACTTATTTGTAAAGCTGGTTTATTAAACAAAAGATAAAGAGTAAAAAACAATGGTATATGTTTGATATTTTAAAAAAATAGCGATTTTTTCTTCCTGGAGCAAATTGAAAAAAAAAAAAAAAAAAAAAAAAAACCTATTTACAAAAAACCAGTATTACATGGTTGGTATGATTGTTAATACATTGTATGTCTCTCCGACGATGTAATACAGTTCGTACAACGCCTAGGCATGCTGAGTATCAAATTATCGATCTGATCTTGGAGGGATATTACACCACTCAAAGCGCAATGCTCTCCGAAGTTCCGGTAGACACGTAGGAGGAGGTTGACGAGCTGCAACTCGTCGGCCAAGCATGTCCCACACGTGCTCTACTGGATTCAAGTCCGGTGAGAATGCTGGTCAGTCCATACGAGGGATATCCTCCGATTGAAGGCATTCGCTTACGATGTTTGCACGATGAGGACGGGCGTTGTCATCCATAGACACAAATTGTGCGCCCTGAAACAAACGTACATGTTGTTCCAGAATGACGTCCCGATAGATTTGGCTTGTCATGGTTCCAACTTGAACATGCAGGTCAGTTCTGGAACCCAGAATAATTCCATCCCAAACGAGCACTCCAGCACCACCGTAACGGTGTCGTTCAATGATGTTTTCTTGGTGGTAACGGGTACCTGGAGCTCTCCATATGAAAGTCCAGCGAGAATCAGACTGCAAGCTAAACCTGGACTCGTCGGAACACATCGCACAA
>KK112167.1:773820-785750 GCA_000611955.2 Stegodyphus mimosarum
CTAAGCGTCTGTACACGGTCTGCCTTGAAATTGTCGTACCAGTGGCTGAAGAGAGCTGACGAGACAGGTCTGAGGCTGTGCTCCGCCTGTTTCGTTTGGCAGTAACTGCCAAATACCGGTCCTCATTCGGCGTTGTAACTCTGGGGTGACCTGTGCTGTAACGTCTACTCACATTACCATCATCTTGCAATCGTTGCCAAAGCCTGGAGATGACACTCTGGGCAATTCCAAGTTCGTCTGATACTTCCATTTGGGTACGCCCACATTCCAGACGGCCGATAATTCTACCTCGTAAAAATCATTCAAATGCGTCCTTTGTGTCATAACTATTCGGTTATTGCACTGAAATGCTTATAAAGCGCCTGCGAACAATTTTACTTCTTCGCCTGTATTCCTTATATATCACTCTCTTACACTCTCGTCATTGTGACGTACCATCGGTGTCATCTGGTTACTTCCTGAAATTTGCATATGATTCTTGAAGATGTGTGTAGTGACTTTACAGGTGATATATTTATTTTAGAGTTCGATTTCCGCGTGACTCCGAATTATCCTTAATTTATGGACCTGAGTGTAATTTGAGCAGCGGAACTCTGATGCTGTTAAACCTTTGAGCACGTGAAACCGTCAGATGACATGTTAATAAATATCTTCTACTTTAGACTTCTGCATGAGTTGTGATACATTTAGTTACACGGCAGACGAAATTGCATCTGATATTCATTATATCTACGATTTCTTAGAAGCTATTTCGAAATTTGTGCTAATAATGTAACTGTATAAATATTTTAAAATTCTGAAAAAAAGAAATAAATCTATGAGAAGTATAGCTTAAAAAAATTAAAAAACAGCCACATGAATACTTAAATTATAAATACAGTATCGCACACAAAATAAGCCATGTTGTGAATATTATTTGGCCTAATTTTGATGTAATAATGCTAAAAAATTGGTTCATTATGCGAATCATCAGAATATCAGTCGAATGCACTAAATGAGCATATATGAGCCGATCGAAAATGTCTGGGCAGAAGATGGCCTGCAATTTGTGGGCAAGAGCTAAATATGAGAAATGCAAGAAAACAAAGCACAATAAAGCGAGGAATGCCAACATCTTTTAATGATTTATCGAATGCTGATCTATATTAAATATGTTATAGTAAAGCAGGTAAACTCAAAATAATATACAGTTTAAAGTATAGAGACTGGAGACGCTGTTTACTGTGAGAGGATTCGAATTTGATGCAAATGCTATGAGTAAAACTAATACAAAAAATATCATAAACATTTAATACTTTCAACATCGATGGCAGCTATTTATTTCGGATATTCCATTTGTTGCATTATGAAATAAATGTATTGCATTTAGTGCATTCATTATTAGAACAATATTTCTTCTCAGTTTTGACAATAATTACCTATCAAGGGTTCCTGATATATAGTCAAAGTTAAATATAGACGGGGCTTTGCACAGCTGCAGTAATTAGCATACGAATGACTACAGACTCATTCGAAAAGGTAATTTATGAACTATTAAGTGAATTAACCGTTGGAATTCGAACGCAAAATGAAGAATTTAATCTGCAAAGAAAATTGTGGCTTCATACATCATATGGTAGGTGATACCAAGATGATTTCCAGTGTTTTAATTTAATATTTTTATTAACAAGTCCAAATAGTCTAAGTTTGCGAAATAGCTCGGTGTTAATGTTGGCATTTGCCGTTCGATTGCAATCGTTCTATTAGAATGCTCTAGGTTTATTTTTCTTCCCCAGTGGTGGGCTCAAACCGTTCACAGACGTTGGCCGGAAAGGCCAGAAAGAGGATCCTAAGGCCAGAAGCAGTGGTCATTTTATTATGGAGGCACCTAATAGGTGGGCTACCTTTACCTCCTATTAGGAGACGGACAAATACAACCGTGTCTTCGCCGAGATTCGAACCACGACTTTTTGGTATTGCAGTTGGCTCCCCTAACCACTACACCGTCTGGGTGGTCCAAGTGATCTAGCTCTGATGAACGATTGCAGCAAATGGTAAATATCCATATTAACATCCACTATTTCACGAACTTATTTGTCAACGAATACAGAGTAATATGAATTGATGGAATTGTGCGTATTTAACGGATTTTCTTCTTGACAAGAAGTGAAATGATATCCGGAGATAAATATAGGTAGTATAACCGTCTATCTTTAAAATCAGAGAGACTTTAATAATTAATTTAATAGTGAAAGATCCCGATGCAGTGATAAATATAGGTAGTATAAACGTTTAGCTTAAAATCAGGACGTTTTCAATATTGTAGCCTTTAAATCGAAAAATCAAGAAAAATAAAAATTAATCTTTTGGGCAGAGCTAAACTTTTCCGCTTGTAGAAGATTGTTTTTCTCCCGTAGCTTTTCGGCATCGAGAACTAAGTAAGCTTATGATTACTTTCCTCTTAGAAAAGTACTTATCAATAACAATACTGGCAATTCTCATCTTAGTATATAACTTAGAGGACATGGGCTTTAGGCTTGCGTATACTTCTCTGAGTTCACGTAAAATAAATCTACCATAAAAAGAATACTAATTCGTTAAATTTGGTTACGTTTACATAAGAAACCTGAAGAGCAATTCTTTTGCATAAGTATTCATAACCATTTTTAAAATAAATAATACGCATTATTACTGGTGTCGACCGAAAACATTGCGGAGAAAACAACGCAAGGCGAAAACTTAGTGATACAAATACTGTAGAAGAAAAGGAGGAAGGAGAAAACACCGCAGTTCTAAACACTGTGGTATAAAACATCGTTGTCGAAAATAAAGCGGTTCAAAAACACCGTAATTTTAAAACATCATCGCAGAAACTATCATGGTAAGATATAAACCAACTACAAATCATCACATGACAATAACATCGCAGGCGTGTGCTTTTCAGGCTTTAAAAGTTTTAAATGTATATTCGCGTAAGATTTGTGAGCGTAAGAAAGTGGGGGATATCTGTATTTCGATATTTCATATTTTTATATTAATTACCGTATTCATTCATATTTTTTTATTAACTACCGTAAGCCGCATCCCAAATTTTCCACACGTTATTGTGAAAAAGTAAACAAGTTTATGGATATCTGATATTTACTAAATTAAAAAAAAAAGAAAAGAAAAATCCGAAAATTTCAGATTTTAAATTACGTCCAAAGGGACTTTTTTTTAACATTTTGTGTGTTACCTTTATTTGTTAAATATCATGTTCTTCGCACTTAAACCATAAAATTTAGTTCAAGAGCAATATCGCAAAATAGTTTTAAAAGGAGCTTATCTTTAGAATTTCCTATACACAGTCTCACGCGCTGGGGACAAATTCTGTACAACGTTGCCATTGCTCGCTTTGAAATTCTTAAGTTTGTTAATCGAAAATTCGTTAAAGTTTTACAAAATATGAAATCGATGATAAAACAAATTCCAAATTTCAAGTCTGGGCTTCCAGATGCCCATTCGGGTAGAAATGTTTGATATTCACAATTGGATGGCTCTAGGTACCGTCGTTTTATCACAATGCGAGAAACATTCATACATTTATGCACATTCTTCGTTATTTAATTTCTTTTAATATAATACAGGGCAATAATATTTGGTGGCAACAATCTGAAAATGAAACAACGCTTTTAGTGAATCAACGCAAAATGCCAAAACGAAATTAATAGTCCTGGGCAAATTGTCTCTTTGGACTAAAAATTAAATGAGACCTAATAAGAAGTGAATAATTAATTTTTTTTACCAGTATTAAAACCTTTTAAATACATACATGAACCTGTAATTGCTCTAACCATCAGTATCATGTTCCGAAAATTATTCGTCACTCCTCCTGTCACAGCTGACTTCGGAACTGGTGCCGGCATCGCCATTTTGCCATACGGTGTCCATCCAAAGCATTTGTTATGCAACATTTTTTTAAAGGAACGTACTGTAGTTTCATTGGAAACTTTTTTCTAGGCAACATTTCCATTCTGCAATTTTCAAAGAAGCACTTGCCTTCTTGATTTTCCCATTCCCTTGGTTTTCCAAATTCAACCAGTTTTCGTGCTCACTTTTTATATAGTCCTTAAACGGCTTACGTCAAGTGGCTGAAACTGATTTGCATACCGCTCGGAATTATCACTAAATCGCAATTGTTTCGTCTCAGTTTCGTTTTTAGAGAGTCCGTCAAATGACCTTTAAACGCATCCAATGATAAAGCATGTTTCCAGGATATCAAAGAACTCCTGGTCTTTTATTCCACACTGAATTAGCCCAATCTTCCATAATTTCGGCGGTCATCCACTCTTTTTTCTGAGCACGTACGATTACATCTTTGGGAAAATTTTCGTTTTTTTGGACTCTAATTTCCTATTAAGAATTTAAATTTCCGTATCTTGTACTCAAGATTTTCACCTCTTTCTCATTCTTTGAATTTACAGTATAATTATCTGTAATTATCTGTAATCTGTGATTATCTGTAATCTCGTTTAGCGTCGCCAATTTCCGGAGGACGCAACACTTAGCTCTAAATGCAAACAATTCCCGGAGGACACAGTATTAAGCTCTTTATTTATATTTATTTATTTTTAATTCCACCAACGGGATGCAATAGGCTGAAAAGCACCTAACCCAGTGGGCCAGCTGTTCCGTCTATGGCGGAAAGAAAGTATAATTATTTATCGTAAAGGTACAGGGAAGTTTCATCCGCATTTCCAATGTTGTTGAATTCATACGCATATCTTATTCGTAAACCGATGGAGTGCACGAGAGAAAACTGCAAGAGTTTATCTTCGAAATCTGCAGGAAGTTTTTGGCAGATTGAAATTCACTTTCTCAAAGAAAATCCTTCCGTTCTCATAAAGTTTTCACACCGACTTCTTGTTGCTTTACAATTCTCGATTCTAAATTTACAGACGGCTTCTTTTACCTTGCATTGCATCATTTGTATTGTAACTGGCAATGCTTTAGATCGAGCATCACGTACAAATTGAGCAACGCTATTATCTGCTTCAGGATATCTTCCTTTTTTTTTTTTTTTGGTAAAGTGAAAGACTTTGTTGAAGATCTACGTGCAAAAATCATATCGCGTTGTTTGCACCATCGACGATATTTGTTTCATAAGTATCAAATTTTCTGGCCGCTGCTCTGTTTCCGTTTTCTTCTGCATAAAAAATCGCCTTCCTTTTCAAATTTGCGTCATAGTGAACTCGTCTTGATGTCATTATCAATATCTTTGATGTTTAAGTGATTAAGGAAACGTACACAGAAAAGTTCCTGAATCCGTGCAGACGACGAAATTCAGGATAGACTGAATACTGAAGGTAATTTGCTGAATGTGATAAGTCATCGATGCAGGTGGTCAGAATGGAAGGTTGCATTTTTCCATTTGAAAAGTGTGGAAACTTAATTTTCCCCATCCAATGAATTCGATTCTAAGCCGCGCCCAGTTTTCAGTAGCATTAACATTGGGTTTTCAGTAGCATTAACATTAAAGGTTCGTCTTAGATTCGAATAAATACGGTAATATGTTTTTCTGTGAAAGCAAGAAGAAATGCATTCAGAAACTGGAAATAAGTAAAAAATTAATGCTACGTATAGCAGTTAATAGAATTTTATAATTTATGTTCTTAACTATGAAAGGTAATTATTTAATTAATTAAGCAATTTTATTATAGGTAACCTCATGCTGTTACTCATTTCCCATTTCTAATCTTTTTTAATTACTTTTTATGAAAATCTACTAATACAGCATTATATCAAATAATTTTATATTTATCTACGTAAGTTTAAAGTTCTATTAACTGCTCGCATTAGTTTCCACTCGTTTTCGGTTTTGGTGTTTTCTCCCTCCTTTCTGCATGCCTTCGTGGTGGAACAGTAGCACACTCGGCGCGTATTTCGATATATCCACGTTCGAGTCACGGCGAGGGCATTGCTCATATTTCATGTTTCCAGCTCCAAAAAACCTTAATGCTCTACAAACTTCCTTTCTGTTTTTTCAGTAAAAATTTATTAATTACTGCAGAAATATGAATTGTAGAGATAAAAATAATCCTCAGGAATTTTTACGTTCCCAAATTATTCTGCGCAAGTGCATTTAAAACTTTTAATGTAAGAAAACACATGTCATCTGCAATGTAATTATCATACGATGTTTTGCACAACATTTTGTATGAAGATATTTTAAACCTGCGATGTTTTTGAGCCTTATTATTTTCGACGACAATGTTTCTGCTATGATGTTCCAGAAATGCGATGTTTTCTTCTCGCTACTTTTTCTTCCACGATGTTTTGTTCGATGACGTTTTTCTTTTTGCTTTTTAATCTCTGCGACGTTTCGGAACACGATATTATTCTGTAACCGTTGTACTAGATGCAATATATTGCAAAAATGTATGGATGAATAAAGAAGCATAGGGAATTGCAATGAAAAACGAAATTTGAACGAAAAAAAAAAGAAAACTATTGCGTAGAATATTTTTGCTTCATGATTCAAAAACATAATGTTATAGAATATTTTTGCTTTATGATTCGAAAACATAATATTATAGAATACCTTTGCAATTTCATTTTTATTAATATGCAAAATATTTCATTTCTGTCTTTTTACTTTACATACGGCGCTCATGTACAAATAGACATTTCTTAAAGTGAATCTTTGCCTTATTCGTGCATTTTACAATGCAATTTACATCAAGTTTTAAGTGTTAAGGTTGCATTTGATTAAATTAGAGTGCAAGATTTTTTTTTAAACGTCCTGCAGTTTGTAGTTAAGTATCGTTTTTACATAATATTTATAATTTATAAGTCAGAGAAACATCCTCACTTTTATAAATTCTCTTCAGCAAATACATATGATGACCTCCTACTATACCGATACTTACTTACCGATACTCTATTAAAAAAACGATTTTATTCTCAATAAAAACCCTCTCTTAACACTGGCGTTTTAAAAATTAATTTTGAAAAAACATATTTAATTACAGATGTTCTTTGATGCCATTATTTTCAGGCTGAGCGTATGAAATTGATTGCTTGTACCAGAGCGAAAACAGTTGCTGAAATCAAGTTCTTTACTCTCAACAGCATGGAGGAAGGCTTGATGGAACATCCAATGGTAATGTCTATTATTCCATATGAACTTAATGTTTGAACTTCTGTTGCATCTTGACCTGAGTAAACTATTGTATATTAAAAATTAAGAGATAGAAAATATTAAACCTAATATTTATTAAATAATTATGCCAACTTTAAAAACTGCATCGCATTATTCAATGGAGATTCTTATTTTATGTACCTCTTATGTTTTATAAAGTCCTGAAAATTCTTACCTTGTGTAACTTAGAAAATTTTATTTTATTCCTTTTTTCCCCTCCCATTATTGCATTAAGAGAGAAATTTGGAAGTTTTAACTAGCTTATTAACCTTATCTGTACTAATAATACTTTTTTCAATTATCATTGCAAGTGTTAAGACGTTTGCAATGTTATGTGAAAGCCAAAGATTAATTTCATAGGGTAGTAAAATTAGATCAGAAGAAAAAAACTCTTAAACTGACTCAGATTTTATGTAAAAATCTGTACAACCGACTCGCAAAGATCTTTCCTCTCCAGGGGCAAAAGTATTTCTCATTATTATTATTTTTTTTTTTACATTTTAATTTTTTTGGACGAAAGGGTCATTTTAGACACAATTAGCAACAGAGTTAAGTAAGTCTTCATTTATCATTACTTCATATGGAACTTTAAAGTTTCAAGGAATTTCGGCTTGATAAACGCCGTTCGAAATCTTCTCTCGAGAAGTAATTGAAAAAGCAAAACAAAAAGGGGTTAAATTTAGTGAAGAATACTATATTAAAATGACATAGTATAGGTTTTTTTCCTCACACTAACGTATTCTTCAATTGGCCTTCTGGATAAAAATATTGATAATATTTCTGTGGTTCGATTCCCATTGATTAAACGGATCGGCTGCATAAACCTTCTGTCATTTCCTTGCGGGTAATGTGAATAAAAACCCATTTTCCCCCTAAAAATGTGACAGATTTACAAAAGCATTTTTTCCTTTAATGTTAGCCATACAACTCTTGAATGCCTTCCCGAAAGAATAACCTCGCCTAAATATTCCTGAGAACTCAAAATCTAAACTATGCTATGAAAAAAAATTTGAAGTAATTTATAAAATATACATCTTTGAAGCTCAGAAACATATCAGTTTCAAACAGGGATTTATTTATCAAGCAAAGCAATCTTTGTGAACTTTTTCGAGAGTGGGAAAACTTCATTCCCTGTTAAATTTCCATAATATTTCACGAATTACCTACATATTAATAAAACAAAACTACAGTTGTTGTGTTCAACACGATGAGGTGAAGTTGAAAAAAAAACTTATTATTTATTGTTCTTATTATTAATAGTTCTTATTAACAGGAACAGGTTTAGAGAGTCTATATTTAAGCTATCTTAGCCTATTTGCCCTGCAGTAACATCAGAAAAAGTCGACGAATTTTATCGTAATTCGGAGCATGTAATGTGTTTGTGGCTGGCATGGGCTTTGGACGACATATAAGCGATAGGACTATTCTGCTCAGCTCCGCTCCCTAGAGAAGCATTTCCCGCGAGACGGATCCAAAAAATCTCTCATGCTTCTTACCCTACCACCAAACCATTCGAGACTACTTTCGGCTCGTCATGTATTTTAAATGCATCCAAGCCGCAAATATACCATACATTTACAGACATCCAATCCATTTCCGGGACTTGATATGGTACGGTTGCCAGGAATACTAACCATTGTACAGACCAGGGTGGTGCCTATATTTGTGAATGTTCTAAATTAAAAGGCCATTTGTTCCGGAAAAATAAAAAAATTTAATTTAAAAAGCGATAATATTTAAAAGTAGGAGACACGTTAGTAGTCCGATTCAAGCTTTAGCACTTTCGGAATAAAGGATTACTTTGAAAAGTATTGTATTTTAATAGAGATATTATAATATCATTTTCCTTATAGTGCCTAGAAAGTGGGTTTGTTTGAAACATTAAACGAAATACTCAATTACTCATAGTGTCATAGCATAATGTCACTAATGTCTCTTAAAGAACCAACTAGATAAAGCAAAATTATATTATGGAAAATGGAATTTTAATTTACTTAAATGAACACTCCCACGGCTAAGTGTCCTGCAGGCATGATCCTAAACTATTTGTTGAATGCGTAGAGTCCTGCCCGCTATATTCATAGATTATGGGACCCTGGCAAATGTTATATCTGAGAATTCTTGAAGGCCAAATGACTTAGAGAACTTCAAGGACTTTCTAAGGGAAACTTGCTCTTATTTACATTACGCATGGCAGAAAACATAAAAATATCTATAATTTGCTCTACGCGGACTGATTTAACATGGATGAAATTTGAGAAGTCTATACTTTCTGTTTAAAATATGTAGAATATAAGGCTCTATAGAATATAAATATTGCATGCAATATATTTATCTATATTATAAAGATTATTGTTTATCACATTTTTGATGGTACATTTGTCTGCAGTCTAGTCTTTCCATTTTTTTTTTTTTTTTTTTTTTTTCGTTGTGTGAAAAAAATTTTTTTTTTTTTTTTTTTTGCGGTTCGTTGTGATACGCTCTCAACACGACCTAGAAAATTGTCATCAATTAGAGCTTTTGTCAGTGCATAAGTTCTTTCATTTGCTTTTTAAATTTAAAAAGTTCATTCTGCATCGTTGCAATAACTGAATGATTTAAAAGCAATATCAATAAAATTTCTCTTAGCAACCAGCTTTGGAAGTGAATGGTATTTCTCAGCACATTTTAGAGGCATGAAGTTTTACAAAGCAAGAAATACGAAAATTCTGTATTATCTTCACCGGAACTCCTGCTTCTGATCTTCCGATTGCTAGCTAGCGTCTTCAGTTACACAACGAAGGTACAAAGTAAGAACGGAGAAATAACTTATACCTTGCAACATAATTATCTGTATTGAATATCACTAAGGAGATCACAGCATATCTGTATTGAATATCACTAAGGGGATCATGTCCATCTAAAACCAAAACCGTCCGAATCCGTAGATGTTCGAAGAAAAAGAAGAAAGACCTCAGTAAAGTGTGTAGCGAAAGTGATTAATCAGTCACTTTTTATACAGGGTGTTTATAAAGTCCCGAACCCAATTTGATGTTTAATAATTCATAAAATAATAAAGATAGATTAAAATTAATAACATAAATAGTTAGATAGACTCAAAAAGTTTCATGACACTTGTCAATGAACTTCCACGTGAGCCCCCTTCGTCGCACGGAGAATATCAAGTCGATATTCAATTTCACACCAGGTGCCGGCAAGCATGTCGGCATCCACAGAGGCTATTGCAGTTGTAATTCTGGCTTTTAGGTCATCAATGTTCGACACTCACTTTTTGTCCTTTACAAATCCCCAAAGGAAAAAGTCCAGCGGCGTTATATCAGATGATCTGGGTGGCAAGGAATTGGACCTCCTCGCCCAATCCATCTTCCTGTAAAATGGTCATTCAAAGAACTACGAACGATGGTACCCCAATGAGGTGGTGCAGCATCTTGTTGCAAAAAGACATGTGGCTGAAGCTCTTCTAGTTGTGGAAATATGAAGTTTTCCAACATGTCTAAGTATACGACTAATGAGACCGTCTTTTCTGTAAAAAAGAAAGGCCAAATGACTCGGTCGTGCATTAGTCCACACCACACATTAACCTTTGGGGAATCCCTTAGTGCTTCACGGTGTTCATGGGGGTTGTTGCCATAGTTGATTCGTAGTTGCCAAAAACAAAAGAGAGAAAATGCAATTAATAAGCAGACGATATTTAGAAAAGTACAGATATTTAGACTGGAAAATGAAATTATCTGAAATTAACCACACGCTCAGACGACATTTACGAAAGTAAAGACATTCAAACCTGAAAAGGAAAATATATAAGTTATTCCATCAATAAATGCCATACGTTTGTTTATACCTTCATTATTTTATGAGTTATTAAACATCAGCATGGGTCCGGGACTTTATAAACACCCTGTATATTCAAATTGTTGTAAATGATGTAGGATGAAGCTTCTGGGAAGGTCTTCTTTAGAACAGTTTTTAGATGTTAAATGTACTAATTTGTTTCACATAAGAATTGTTTGGTTTACACTTATTTATTAAGCTGTACTTATTACGCAGCCCTTCTTTTCACACATCCTTTGGTCCACTCTGATTACGTTTTTTGTTGTGATAATATTGTATTCATATTTATTTACATTCTTTTGCTGAGTGCTAATAATATTTATTGAAATTTTATCTATGTCTGCCCCCATTTGAGTCAGAAATTTGATTCCATTCAACCAAATGGTCCATTAAAGTACTCCAAAAATGTTCTAAAACACTGCTGATTTATTTTTAGCATCTGGAAAACAAGAAGATGGATCTAGACGGCGACAGAATGTGGTGCAGTTTCATAGCCCCGATGGTGACGCAGACGGATGATGGAAATGGACTGGATTTGAGTGTACCGCTATATCAAATTTACATGCGAGGAAACACAAATTACACGAAAAGTTGTGAGTTTCACTACCTTCCTTTATCTTTGTGTCTCTTTTTTTGGCTTCCACTGCTGTAATAAACATAGTGATGAAATATCATAACAAGCACTGGGATATCATTTAGTTTTCCGAAAGGCAACCTCAGTTCGGGGGAGGGAAGAAAATAATGATCAAGGAAAATGTTCTGAAGGATTTGAAGTTCTAAGTGATTTCCGAAGAAAAAATTATTTACAATATTTGAATTAGCATCACGTCAATCTATCCAACACGCCTGTTTAAATAAAATTTAAATTGTAAAATAGTTTTATTGCTTTAGAGCACAACTTATTTCAATATATATACATTGAAATAAGTTGTCAATAAAT
>KK112167.1:791544-816169 GCA_000611955.2 Stegodyphus mimosarum
AATTGCTTAAAGAAATTAACATTGTTAAAGATAAAATACAACCAGAAATTTCAAAAGTTTTGCATATATCTTTAATTATGCTAAAACTTTATCAAGCAACGGTTTTTCAGAATTTGTTTAAATATTTTCATGAGACAAAAGGGTGTAAATGGCCTGGACCTGATGACTTGCCCAGTGAACTTTTCATTAAACTAGGTAAAAAGGCCAAACTCTTCTCACTTTTTATAATATTACATGGAAATTGTATGTCCCTCGGAATGGAAAAAGGCTTTAATAATCCGTCTCCTGAAAAGCCAGCTGATACTTGTTCTAGCTACAGACCAATTTCCTTAACAAAAAGATGTTGTAAACTAATGGAAAGAATGGTAACTATTAGACTAAACTTTTATCTGTAGAAAATTAAGTTTCCCCCGGACTTTCAGGCTGGTTTCCATAGGAAACGTAATACTATGGAACAGGCAGCATTCTTTTCACAATGTATTAAAGATGGATTTCATAGAAAATAGTCCGCACTTGCTATCTAAGTAGAGCTTAAAAATGCCTATGATAAGATCTGGCATAAAAAACTTATTGAGAAGATGATCTTAACCGGTGTCAGGGGAAATATGCCAAATTGGCTTAAATCAATAATTTCCCAAGAATGGCCAGAGTTAAATATCAATCCTCTTTATCCAGGCATGTTTTTCTCCAAAATGGGCTCCCTCAAGAAACTGTAATTAGTTGTATCATATTTAATATCATGATTAATGAAGTAATCACTAAATTGTTGGAGGTATCATGTATGGCATTTGCCGATGACATGGTTATCCACACAACGGGAAGCGACATTACTGTTCTTAATAAGCATATAAATGATGCCTTAATCTTGGAGACTTGGTGCAACGAAAATCTTGTAACTGTTAACCCTGAAAAAACAGTGTGCCAGCTTTTCACTTTGTCAACAAAACATTTCCAAATCAGCGTTTCCTATGGTGGTCAGTTTAATTCAAGTGGATGATTTTCGCTACATCGGTATCTTCATGGATAATAAAGCTCTTGTGGAGAACACATGCTGATGAGATGGATAATAGGGGAAATAACAGACTCAAACTTTTAAAAAGATTGTCTGGCATCATTTAGGGTTCATCGACTAATACCCTTTTGACCACATATAGAACGTATGTCAGCGCCTGTTTTGGAGTACGAAGGTGAATTTATAGCCACTGCCTCTAGTACCTGTCAAGAAGATATTGACTTGACACAAAATAAGGCATTTAGGATTATTACTGGTGCAAGATGGTTCTGCTGCTATGGAGATTCAGACTCTCATTGAGCCTTTAAGATTTAGAAGAGAAAAGCAGGTTTTAAACTCCATGATAAGTGTAAAAGATTGAATTTGCAACACTGGAAACAGTAGTCCCCTGCCACCCCTAGCCTGAAAACACACAAATCATTTATATCTTGTGCTGAGGAACTCTGTACCCTATATAACATCATGCCTACTTTACTCCACCCTTTCCTGTTTGGCCTCTCTCCTCCTACTATTAGAGCTCCTAATTATAATCTTGCCATCATTATGCCTGAAAAGAAATGTGATGCAGATCCTGATGCTTTTAAAGTTTTTCTTTAGAAGTTATAGCTGCAAATTACCCTAGCTCTGAGTAGATCCACATTTATATCCGCATGCGGCAAAATATTGGTGCCGGGTTGTACTGTGAAAGATATTTTGAGGAATCCTATGCTGTTGGTCTTAATGTTTCTAACTTCGATGAAGAGATTTTTGCCACGGGAAAAGCAATTTTAAATCTTCTCGGACTTGATACTAACTTTAGCAAGGCAGTTATATTAGTTGACTCTTGGGCTGAAATTATGGCAGTTGTCTGTTATACACCTAGTGATTACTTTCTTGTTGAAGAGACTAGGATAAATGTATCCAAGCAATTGCCTCTCGCTAGGAGCTTGTTTTTCAATGGATCCCCAGCCACTGTGTGGTGCCTAGAAACGAAAAAGGCCAGTCTTTTGGCTAAAAATGGCTGCAAGATACCCCAACCATATTTTTCTCTATTCAGCCGCCAGTTTAATTCTGAGGTAAAGAAGAAAGTGGACCAACTTTTAAACAAAAGTATAAATTGTTCCAAGTGATAAAGTGTGGAATACTCTTGCATTTTTGCCTATCCCAATGGACATGCCCCATGCAGTTTTTACGACAAAGTTTCGACTCTCAACAGGACATGACTTTTTGTATAAACACTTGCATCACATTGGTGTAACTGCTGATGATGTCTGTCGGATGAAACCATGGACTTTCTTCATTTGACAACTTGCACTGCACTTGATTTTATGACTTTTAATTCTGAAAGCTTTACCAAGGCTAAATTTTATTGGGCTGCCGAAAATCTCATAGCAGATATCGCTACAAATTGAAGTAGGAAAGTAAATAAATAAATAAAGCTTACATTTGCCTAAAATTTTTTTTAGATTTTAATACTTAAAAATGAAATAACATCTTTTAATAAAAAAATTATTATGATGATTATAAGAATTAATTACTTTGAAATATAAAAAAAACTTGGTGTTCTCGGTGTGTGTTGTGGGGACGGGGCTTCTCATGTTTTGCATAGTTTTGCAAGAACTCCAAATAAACTTTAACTCTATTTATAATGCATGATTTAGATTACTAAACTACTTGCAACATTATTTCGATGTAAAATATATTAATATTTCAGTAGATATTCTAAATCATATGTTCTTCAACTTTTTATAAAATGAAAATAAAACTAATAATTAATATACATACTATTGTGTGAATAAAGTTAGTAATAGACAATTTACTGATGCAAAACAAAACTAAACAAAAATTTTAACTGATTAAATATTAAATGACTCTTCATAAAAAGTTCTACAAATGTCTACAGTAGATTAAGACAATTCAGGTCAAACAAAATTTAATAAAAAAAAATAATGTTGAAAATCACCGAGGGTGGTGTGGAATGGAATTTGCACAATTTAAGTTTCATTAATTTAATAATTTCATTTATTGCTAGGAAACATTATCCTTGATAAAAGCTAAAAATTAAAAATCGAGAGATACATTGATCAACTCAGAAAGCAGGAGATGTAAGATGTAATGAAAAACTGGGAATGACCTGGTAAAACTGGAAGACTTGGCAGCTACACAATTATAATAAAACTGAGATTATTTTCAAGCCGTAATATAATCACTGGATAATAATTAGAGCCTGATAAAGAAATAGATAAATTTTTTTATTCATAGAGACAATAAAAGTGCATAAGAACTAAGTAGCACACACAAAAAAGACATGAATTTTGCTTATTTCCCAAGGATAACAGAAATAACATCATTTGTAACTAAACGTTGGCTAAAAATAAGAGAAGACAACAGTATGAGAATAGTTAAAAACAAAATTTTGTAATATATTGAATAAAAGTTGAGGAAAATTTAAAGAAATAGCTTTATTAAAAAATATTGTATAAAAATAACTTTTAAAAATAATTCTATTTAGAGAAATTTAGAAAAATTAAAAACATAGCTAATTTTGATAGAAAACAAACTTGAATAAATTAAAACAAGGATTGGACAAGGATACAAAAAAGTTCAGCCGAAAATTAAAAAAATTTATTTGCCACTTACATTCATAAAAAGCACTATTCTGCCATCATTCAATTAGTAGGCAAAAAACAGAAACAATTTTTTTTTATATAAAAAAGCAAATACATCTAAGTATTTAAGCTACAAAATTATCACAGCATTTCATTCACATATCAACACTGTAATTTAACAATCATTGAGTAAAGAACTGGTAGTTCTGGCAGTAATAGTTTAAATAATTACGATACAGCTTTAAGTATCATTGTCTATTTAAAGAAAAATATAAATAAAAACAATAATACAAACAAATGATATGAATACACATAAAAATAAAGCTTGCATATTTGATTATATTATATCACACATAAGGCTCAAGCAACTGCTTTATAGCAAAATGTATTTACATACACAAATAAAAAATTTTGCAGTCTTATTCCACGAAATTAAATTCACTCATACTAAAAAAAAAAAAAAAAAAACAGAAGTTTCATAGCATTATAATTAAATCTGAAAATAGAAAATACTAAGCAAGGCACATTTGCACAAATCTTTACTATCATTTAAAAATAGTATCAATGAGAAAAATAGTTTTCAAATATCCTATTATAACCTTAATATAAAAGTTAAATATACTTCAGTGAACATTTTGAATTATGAAATATGCAAATTTTTAATCATGTCATAAGTAAAAATATAACATTAAGAAATTTAAACACATATCAACAAGTTAAGAAAACAGTTCATAAGTTTTATAGTTTGAAGCACATTTTATAGCACTGCTCGAATTAGATAAAGGTCAAGTTTATCATAGTAAATTATACACATATCTGCTATAAAACACATTCTTAACACCAAAAGAGATGAAACAAAACAAATAAATGCAAATAAATTCTTAATGATTAAAGGCATAAGTACATTGTCTATGGCTGCCTATTTCTGCATTTTACAGAAATATTTTTGGCTCAATTAGCTTTAAATCTCACATAAAGATTTATAAATAATAATTATGTACAAATTAAAAAAAAACATAAAATGGATTATGAAAAACAGATGAAATTTTTGTACATTATGATACAATCAGTCATATCATATCACTATCGAGTTCCTGCTTGCGTATTATGCAAATTATAGTAAAGTCCCTTTTTGTTTAATAATTCCTGATGAGTTCCTTTCTCAACAACACGTCCTCGACTGATAACTATTATCGTATCTGCATTCTGAATCGTAGAAAGTCTGTGGGCAATGACAAGACATGTTCGTCCACTACTGGCTTTATCTAAAGCTTCTTGGACAACCTGTTCATGAAAATACAAACATTAAAATTAAAATAAAAAAATAGATAAAACATTTTATTTTAAAAATAAACTTTACCTATTTAAATTAAATTTCCATACTTAAATTAACAGCTAATAGACATTTAATATTGAGATACTTGAAGATCAGTAATTTTGTGAACATAAACAAATATCATGAAATATGTCAACTGTAAAATTTCAGAAAACATATTTTTACATCAGCACCTATAAGTTTCGAAATGAAAGTTATTTAAAATTTATTAATATAAAATTATTCAAACTACCAATGTTCCATGTTCCTTTATTTATTTATTTATTTTTTCTTTAGTTTTCTAAATAATGTTATTTCCAGAAGATCCACAAGTAAACAAATTATAAATTCATGAATTGTGAAAATATTTCTCGCCGAATTTTGTATTGCCCTTCTTTAACAAGTACAGCTGGAAGCTAAAGTCTCATGAAAGCAAATTAAAAATTTAATGAATAAACTTAACATGATCCACCTCATTATCAATAAAGATTTATTTAGTCAATAAAGATCATTTACAATATTTATGATCTGATAAAGTTTCTTATTCTTACATTTGTAAACAATAGCAAATTTTGTTATTTCTTTGACAATAACTATTTAGCATTAACTCATAATATTATTTTGCACAGATAAAACAGATTTAAAAAAGAAACTAAAAAAATTTAAAATGATAAAAAGTCATTTTGATAAAATACCTTTTCACTTTCGGCATCCAAAGCTGAGGTTGCTTCATCTAATAACAGAATTTTTGGATTACGCAGCAACGCACGTGCAATAGCGATTCGCTGCTTTTGGCCTCCACTTAGTTGAGCACCTTTGTCACCAACTGGAGTATCATAGCCCTAAGAAGAAAAAATCTGATGTGTACACCACATGACTTCCTTGCATTTTTTTCTGCATTTCATTTAAACTTATTTCCTCCAATTTCATTAGAGATATATTTCTCATTCAATTAATTCAGTTCTCATTTTGCGAGAAAGCAAAAAATACATGAAACCTCAAAATATTTTAAACAAAAATTGAAAAATATAAAACATAAATACATTTAAAAAATTTAAAGAACAACTTTCACAATTTAAATTAGAGTTTCTATGCAAAAACAAGCAATTCAACCAACAGGCAAGAAGGCAGATTTTTCAGTGTGCAAAACTGAGTTTACTTTTGGTCTCACTCAGCAAAAAGACACTGAAGGCATAGAAACTGACTTAATTTGTTGCGGATGCTAAGCTGAATCAATGTATGGGATAATTTAATAACTTACATGATAATTCCACAATGGATTAAGCATGATTTAATTCACAATAATAAAAGAAGATGTTATCTTTGTTATTGCAAAGCTTAGTTTCTCTAGACTGGCAGCAAATCCATTGTTCTGCTAAGTTTCAAATGTAAACAAATACGGCTGCTATGGTAAACAAAAATTAGGCTTAGCCACAGTTAAATAACTTTTAAATTGTTGATAATTCTACAATTATTCCATGCATGTTAACTAAAGGCATAAAAACCTTAACCAGAAGATAAGAACAACATAGTTCAATGATTTTTAAAGCAAAAAATGCGCAACTTAACAACACATAAGAATGAAAAAAAAAACTGAGCTCACTGAGCCAAGTAACAGAGTAGGTAAACAGGGTGTACCTAAATATTGCAACAAACTTCTAGGGAAGGTAGGGTACATCATAAGGATTAAAAATTGCATAGGAACCCATGCCTGGAAATGTCAGAGGTAAGTGGTAGCAAAGGTAGAAGATGGGAAAAGAAACAAGACCGATTAATTTGAAACATTTATTGGACATGAATACAAATGGTGTACAACAGCTTGAATGTTACAACAGATGCTCGAAGTTTGCACTATTAGACGCCAAACATGCCTGACACCAATGGACCATTGATTGCCGGATCAAACACACCGGGAGTTTCTTTGATTGCAGCAGCTGTACAGGCGAATCTTGCCACAGGATCCATTTCAGACACAACTGGATCATGATACATGACACTTTTGGTGGCTTCCCACAAAAAGAAATCAAGGCTCCATAAATCTGATGAGCGTGGAGACCAGGGAACTGGTCCACCATGCCCAATCAATCGATGCAGGAATGATCTATTTAAATGTCTACACATCCCGTCCAAAATGAGCAGGGGCCCCATCATGTTGGGATCACATGCTGGGCCTTACATTTGGTGGAATATCGTCAAGCAAATCAGGAAGAACCTGTTCCAGAAAGATAAAATAATTCGCAGCATTCAAATGGTCTGTCGGTGTCAAGCATGTTTGGCGTCTGATGGTGCAAACTTCGAGCATCTGTTGTAACATTCAAGCTGTCATACACCATTTGTATTCATGTCCAATAAATGTTTCAAATTAATCACACTTGCTTCTTTTCCCATCTCTGCCCATCTTTTCCCATCTCCCATTGCATCATCCTCCTCTGTTACCACTTGCCCCTGTCATTTTTGGGTATAAGTTCCTATGTAATTCTAAATCCTTATGACGTGCCCTACCTCCCCTAGAAGTTTGTCGCAACATTTACGGTAAACCCTGTATACATATATATATATATGTATTTATATACTTTTGGTGCGACCGATTGCAACCAAAAAGGGAGATGCACAACTAAATATCATAGCAGTCCTATATACAAAATTTTAACATTCTCAGGCTACTCATTTTTGAGTTACGAGAGATACATATGTACAGACACCATGAAAATATCTTTCTATACCCATTTTAAATCAGTTTTATAACTCATTTGGGGAAAAAGAGTCCTTTATTCTGTCCTTATGTGCAAATGCCAAGCAAAAACATCATTAAATTGCATTCAATAGCTGTCAAAATGGATATTTTCATTGAAATATGGTACTTGGAATTTTTCGTGATTACAATGGTTTCTTTATTTTGTACAAGAAGTAAAAATAATTCAACTTTACTGAACATGCTACTTATAAAAGAATGTTGAAATAACACAACACATATTTCTCATAATTGTTATAATATTACTCTACTGATGATGTATATTCGACCAAATTAATTTATTTATAATAACTAATCAGTAAATTTATAAATCAAACCTTATCTTTTATTTGGCTATCAACACAGTTTTCTTATTTGAAATATTTTGTTCCTTTTATCAGCTTTTGTCTTGAAGTAAAGTTTGCTTAGAATATATATAAAATTGTAAACTGTGTTTATGGTAACAAACACACCAACCTTCCATTTTATAAAACTTTTCAAACTAAATTGTTTGATGTAATTCCATGAACAAGTACAGACAGGCTGAATAAATTTAAATTCTAGAAAACATTTCCAGCATTCCAAATAATTTTAAAACTGAACAGCAAAATTGTAACAAAATCATTTATTTCAATGAACAATGAAGTGCACTACCATTAACTAATGGGGGGGGAACTGTCTTGGGGGGATCTTAAATACAAACCCTGATAATCTCAAAAGACTTTCAAGTTAAACTAAATTTTTTAAAAAGAAGTAATAAAAGTACACAGAAGTTTATGTTTGAGTAAAGAGTGTTAATTCAGATTAAGCATTTTATAAGCATAAAATAGAAAAATCTAATTTCATGTACTCTTTTTTCTTCAATCTCGAGGCACGAATGCATCATAAGTATCAAATTTGTAAACTGTATGGTTGTCACAAATACATACAGAAGGTTAATATCACACAGCAAAGAATTTTTTTCAACAAATGTTTGGTTTAAATTACAATAATTATTGGAACTCATATATGGCATTATATCCTACACATAAGAATTTTTCAAACTTAATACTCTTATGCGAATTAGTAGCATTCAAAGGCTGATGTAACAATCTCTATGTTCAACAAATCTAAAATTTAAAATTACTCACGAGCTCCTTTCAATAACTTAAAAGTTTTCTTCGGTGGTATACATGAAATAGTCTCACTAAAGCAGCATTTCTGCCATTAACAAACAGATAAAATTTAACTTCATGAAATACTGGATATGTAATTCTTGAACTACAAATTTTATTTAAGTATTAAATATTCAAAAGGACAGAAGTAGACAATTTATAAGATTTTGTATATTAAATCCAAATATTTCAATACATTTACAATAATTTAATACTCAGGATGGAAATCTTTTGCTTTTTTGATCATTTTGATATATTTAGGAGAATCATTCAATTAATATCTATGTCATAGTGCTGTATTTGAATTACATTTTAGATTAACTTCATTCTAATGATTATTCACTTTTGCTTCAATTTTCTTTCATAACTGACCACAAATTTTTGATTGTATTTGTATGTGGACTATTTCCAAGGTAACACTTTACTATAATTTTAATTAAAAAAAAAAAGAAAGAAAGAAAGAGAAACATTTTCTGACAAATGACGTAATCCATTATTAAGCATGAATTTTTTTTCTAATATCAAACTTATATTTGAAGTTAAGTTATATTTTTAAAACTTTGAGCTTTCGTTTCAGACTTCTTTTTGCATTATATATATATATAATAGATTGATTCCTAGATTTTCAGTATTCATTCAACTCCAGAACATATCTAAGGTTACATATTTTACAATCTCTTGAATGCATTCCTCAAACATAATGCAGTATTTCTTCATTAATACAGAAGATCAATTAATCATTAAAATATACTTAAAATTAATTAATCCAATTTCTCAGATTTTTATATCAAAATGCATATAGGCATAAAGACAAATGAGATATAAAAAATACAACTAAGGCAAAAAAATAAAACTGAATTCAAAAGCAATGTCTTATATACTTGATTCTATTTTGTAATATCCCAGTCACATTCCGCAGCATCTGTTTAGCTTAAACATGTCACCTTTAGGCACAGCAGGTTTAATTTCAGCCTACTTTTATCTAGACTTGAAAGATTTTAAAGGTTTGCTAAATAACATTCTTCTCAATAACCCAGCTGATATATTCAAATCCATATAATTAACTGATTTGTTTAAAGTACTGAATTAGTTTTCCTATATATTATATTTTCACCGATTTTCTTTATTCCCTTGCAGTAATTTTCAATTTTTTATTACATTTTGCTTTCCAGATTTTACCATTTTGTGAAGCGAAAGAACATTTCTTCAATCAATATAAAAATGTATAAGGACAATTAGGAATAAATAGTAAGTAAAAAGTAATACATGAAGTTAAATTAAAACTTATCGAAATAATACGTTAGAAAAACATGAAATGTGTTGCATCACATTTTCTAATTTGATGAATCATATTAAAAGTTTTAAAAATCAAGAAAAATAGAATTAAATATAGTAACAACTGCATTATTACATTAAAGAATGTTAGTAGCACTTTTAAAATCTTATAATTATTAACTAAATATTTACATTCTTAAATTAAGAAATATAACAAGAAAAACAAATCTTGATTTAAACTTTAAAATACACTGGTGTGCAAAAATTAAGGACAAAGTCGAAAAATTAGCATATCAGCTGAACGAAGAGGCAGAGCGGACAGAAAGACCAATCAGGAGACTAAGTAAGGTGATGTACGGGGTAGCACATGCGCAGATATGCAGGTAGACAAAATGGGGGAGTGTCTGAGTAGTATAAAGCATGTTGTCGGTGTAAGATCAGTATTTCTGGCAAAGAGATTGCACGCCATATAGCAGTTAAAATCACACCGAGTTGCTGTCTCAGCGAGAAATGGTGAATAATCAATCTGTTAGACGACATCTCGATGCTTTTACCCGAGGTCGAATCATTGGGAAGTTGGAGGAAGGCCGCAGTGTGACAAGTGTGGCTGCAGAGTTCGGAATTGCTCACAGCATCGTTTCACGACTTTGGAGACAATTTCAAACTACAGGAACAGCTATCCGGGGGTTTAGTAGTGGTCGTCCACGAGGAACCACACCCGCAGATGACCGGTATATTGCCTTACAGGCCAGAAGAAACAGGCAGCAGACAGCGGGAGAAATCGCTAGACACACGACACAGGCGACTGGACGACCGATATCGCGTTTAACTGTGGCCAGAAGACTGCACGGTAGTGGTCTGTTTGCACGACGCCCTGTGCGGTGTGTACCTCTAAAGTCTGCCCATCGGAAAAGGCGTTCTCTGTGGTGCCGGGAACACCGGAATTGGAGAGACAATGAATGGGGACGAGTACTCTTTACAGATGAGAGCAGATTTAGTCTGAGTTGCGATTCTAGACACATACACATCTGGACAGAGCGGGGAACACGCAATAACCCCTTCAACATCATCAAAAGGGACTGTTTTGGAGGTCGCGGAGTTCTCGTTCGAGCAGACATAATGCTTGGTAGCCGGACCGACCTTCATATCTCCCAAGGAGGTTCGTCACCTGGGACTGCTATTGTAACGAGGTTCTTCTTCCTTACATGCGTCTTTTCACAAGGGCTATGGGTCCACAGTTCCTCTTCATGGACGACAACGCTCCACCTCATCGCACAGTTACTGTCAAAGAGCTGTTGGAGAGTGAAGATATTGAACACATGGATTGGTCAGCAAGGTCTCTGGATCTAAATCCCGTCAAGCATGTATGGAACTTACTAGGGAGACCCGTGGCAGCACGTAACTTAACGCAGGTAACGATTCTGAAACTGCGATTGGTGCTACAAGAGGAACGAGCAGCAGTGTCTCAACAGCTCGTTAACAACCACATATCCAGCATGCACAAATGATGTGAAACCTGCCTAGCAGTCAGGGGAGATCATATCCCCTATTAAAGACCGGATGTTTCTTGCTGGACACCCATCACAGGGATGTTTCGGCCTTCAGTCGCATTGCGCTCCATGCTACTTTTTCAATAAAGCTTCTTTTTATCCCTCTGATTTCTCTTTTAGTAAGTGTTGCTTACATTACTCATGTCCTTACGTATTGGGGATCTTACGGTATTAAATGTGTTGATTTGGAAAGCTTTTGTACAAAGTGATATTGAAAACCCGTCTCGTCCTTAATTTTTGCACACCAGTGTATAGTAATGATGCTATTTGTAAAAAAATGTATATGAATTATTTATAATTTATAAAAATTTATATAAAAATACTGATAATTCATTTACTTGATTAGAATATTTCATCTACATCTATAACTGAAGAATAATTCCTCAATATATTGCCTATAAAAGTGACAAATAAATATTCTTTGCAAGAAAAGGGATATTGCTGTCAAATCTCAAAATTTGAGCTTTAAGTAAAAATTACAATCTTTTCAATTTGTACACTTTTTAGATTTTGAATAAGATGACACAAATATTGCATAATTTATGGTAAGAAAGAAATATACTTACCTGAGGTAAAGAAGCGATAAAGTTATGAATATTAGCCTGTCGAGCAGCAGCAATTATTTCATGCATTTCAACTTTTCTGGAGTTGTCCCCATATGCAATATTTTCAGCAAGACTATAACTAAATAGAACAGGTTCTTGAGAAACAAGACCAATGTGCGACCTTAGGTTTGAAATGTTCATGTCTTTAACACAAGCATCATCTAACATCTGCAAATAAATAAAAATATGGGATTATATGCCTCTACATCAGAAAATTTGTTTTTATACAAGTTATTCTCATCATAATCACTTATGCTGATCAATTATTTTTTATCAACATCAACATTAGACACGCTAAACAAAATACATTTAAATTTATTTCTTACAACATTGTTATGCCCGTAAAAACACATATAAATTATTTTATAATATATCCTCTAACAACAACAACATGTTAGCTATTCTGCTAATATAACCGATAATTTCCTCTAAAGATGAATATAAATATATACATATAAGATAAAAATACACGCAATATAAATACCAACTTAAAGCCTGCATCAGTCTCTCAAGCTTATTTAATTTAGTTACATTTTTTTATCTTGTACACACATGGATATATTATATACATTAAAAAACAACAGAGTAAAATTGCATTAACTTAAATAGATCAAATGAAGAATAACTGCTTTTATATTTACGACAAAACTTAAACATTTCAAATACCCCCCCCAAAAAACGTAGTCATTCATGAGGTTTCATGAAATAATCCACTTCTCTATTACTTTAAAAAAAAAAAAAAAGTGCAATAGAATTTAAGACCTTGAAAAGTAACATTTTAAAAATATCTGGCACTTTTTTTTTTTAAGATCTAAAATCCTAAATTTTGAAAGAATAATTCATCAAACTAGTTATTTATCCCTTTGTGATAATTTTAACTGTTTAAAACGATTTTCTCCTTGTTTCTCAGATTTTAGAAACTTTTGCCATAAACCAGGCAGCTTAGAAAGTGTAATAGAAAAATTTATTATCTTAATAATTAGTCTAATAACCAAGATTAAGAAAAATCTTTTGTTTATTTTAGACAACAGCTAGGTGAGTCAATCCAAGCACTTTAAAAAAGCTTACCCACTGCCTTTTTTCATTTTCAGGTCAGCAAACTCACATAAACATTTCTCTTCCCAATACTAATGACAATATACTTATTGAACAGACTTTTTTTTTAAAATAAAAAGCTGAAGTGAAATGCTGTTTTGAAGAATAAATCGTTTACATATTGAAAACTTTAAACAAAGAATGTATGAGAGACAAGTCTAATTAGCTTTATATAATCAAAAGAAATTAAATTGTTTCCAATGTGCAAATCAATGTGTTACATCTATTAATTGTGCACTATGCACAAAGTGAAACGAAGTTTACTGAAGTTTTACATACAACTTGAAGTGAAGTTTTTTTGAACAAGTTGAGCAAAATTTCGGATTTCATCAGCCCAAATGACTCTTTGGTGAAGCTATAACACAGATATATTTTTGTGAAAGTATCATCACTTTGTGTGTCCAGTGTTGACAATGGCTTACTTTTTTTAAATTATCATGCCTTATAGAATGTAGGGAGGGTTAAATTATTTTAAGTATGATTGCTCTCTGGAATTTTTTTCAAAAAGAAGAAGAAAGAAGCTTTACACCCAAAGCGGCACATTTTCACTTATACACACATATACGCTTCGACAGCATTTGGGCTAACACCTATTGAGTTAAAAATAAACACAGCATATCTTTAGAATTTCCATAGACAGTCTCGCAACTGTTCACATTCAGACTGTTGAATTTTTTAATCAAAAATTTGCTAAAGTTTTATGAAATATGAAATAGATAATAAAACAAATTCAACATTCGGGCTTCCAGGTGACCATATTCAGGTGGAGGTCTAGACTATTCAAAACTTAATGGATCTAGATACTGTTGTTTTTTCACAGTAGGAGTAATATACATACATTCATGCAGATTCATTGTTGTTTAATATCTTTAAATATAATACAGGGTGATAACAATTGGAGGCAACAATTTGAAAAAAGATTCCATGCTTTTAGTGATTAAATGCAAAATGTTGTTTCAAGACTAATAATCCTTCTGAGCTAATGCCAGTTTGGGGGGGGGGGAAGAAAATCTGAAATGTTTCAAAGTTTAAATTTCATCCAAAGGGGCTTTTTTTTAACATTTTGTGTGTTACCTTTATTTATTAAATATCACGTTCTTCGTACTTAAACCATAAAATTCAGTTAAAGAACAATATCGCAAAATAATTTTAAACTGAGCATAACGTTTTACAAGATATGAAATTGATAATAAAACAAATTCTAAATTTGGGCTTCCAGATGCCCCTATTCGCAGCAGGATTACGTCATTCAAAATTTGATAGTTCTAGGTACCGTCGTTTAATCACAATGCGAGAAACATACATACATTTACGTACATTCTTCATTATTTCATTTCTTTAAATATAATGCAGGGTGCAATATTTGGTGGCAACAGTTTGAAAAGAGAACTGACATTTAATGTTTCCTATGCGAAACCATAAAATGAAAACAATAGTCCTTCAGGAACAAAGCCCCTTTGGGCTTTGAAAAAAAAAAAAAAAAAAACCCAAAGGGTTTTAGATTTTAAATTACGTCCAAAAGGGCATTTTATTAACGTTTTGTGTGTTACCTTTATTTATTAAATATCATGCGCTTCATACTTAAACCATAAAATTCAGTTCAACACCAATATCGTAAAATAATTTTAAAATGAACATATCTTTAAAATTTCCGATACAAAGTTCTGCAGGCTGGAGATAAAAAGTCCTCCACCCCACCCCATAAAGTGTTGCCATTGTTCACTTTTAAATCATTGAGTTTGTTAATCAAAAATTCGTTAAAGTTTTACAAAATATGAAATGATAATAACACAAATTCCAAATTTGGGCTTTCAGATGCACATATTCGAGTGGAAATGTACATTATTCAAAATTGGATGGCTGTAGGTACCATTGTTTTATCCCATTTGAAGAAATATATGTGCACCTATGAAATTCTTCATTATTTAATTTCTTTAAATATAACAATGGGCAATAACATTTGGGGGCAACAATTTGAAAAGTAAATCAGGCATTTATAGTGAATTAGTATGTAAAATTGCAAAATGAAAACAATAGTCTTTCAGGAACAAAGCTACTTTGGACTTTAAAAAAAAGGGGGGAGAGAGAGAGAGAATTTGAACTAATAATTTTAATGGATTATTTTTGAAAGATTTCTTAAAATATCCTTAAAGTGTATTTCTTAAAGAAAATTTTTTTATTGTGTCTTCTTGGTATTCACTGGAGTTGGGCGTTTTCTTATTAATAATGTGTTAAGTATATTTTTATGAGCTGAATACTTTACATTTTTCATTCTTGTGTCTTCCTCTAATTTTTAAAATTATATATTATGATTATCATTAGTCATATTGCATAATGAAAATTCTACTGATGATTTTCCACCTGAAAATATGGCAGTTACGCAGGTACCCCATGTTTCAGTAAAATTACCACCATTTTGTAAAACAAGCTCTGCATTATGGTTTGTTAGATTGGAATCACAGCTTTCCCTTTAAAGTATAAGTTTGAATTTAACAAAATTTAACCATGTTGTTGTTGCTGCTGTGGATTCTGATATACTTAGTTCTGTCAGTGATATCATTTTAAAACCCCCATTACTGGAAAATATGATATCCTAAAACAAAGACTGATTACACTACATTCTGAAAGGGAAGTGTGGAAAATTTGCATTCTGTTGCAAGGTCTTCAGCCCAGTGACCAGTGCCCTTCTCAGTTGTTGACTCATATGCATGCTTTAGCAGGTGATATTGTAGGTATTGATCTCAGATCTTTGTGGTTTGCAAGGCTCCCTAATAATACACTATGTATCTTAGCTATTCTCAGTGAAGAAGATTTGAGCAAATTGGCTACAGTTGCTGATAAGATTACTCAGCTCGCATTTCACTCTTATGTGAATACGGCTATCATGACCCTTGAGCAAAGTGAATCTGCTGCAACTCATTCAGAACTTCAGATAGCCCACCTGATTGAGCAAGTTAGTGTGTAAACCTCTTGCCTTGGGACATAATTCTTGCATTACTAAGCCCAATTTTCAACATTCATACCATCGCAGCAGATAACGCAAATCCACTAACTGCTATAAAGAGTGAACAGACGACCTTTGCTTGTATCATGTAAATTTTGGGGAGTGGGGAAGGAAATGTCAGTTTCTGTGTTTCTTTCATCAAAAGGGAAAAGAATCCAAAAATAGTAATTGTCAGGTGAATCATATATTTTCGGCCAATCCCTTGTCAAAATTAAAATATTGGGAAGTGGAACAACATTCAGAATGACAGATATTCCATTTCTTGGACAGCGGAAACAAATGTGGCCTTCAAAAAATGTAAAACTGATCTAACAAATTCAGTGACACTTGTTTACTATGCTCCTTGTCAGCAGTTGTTATTAATGGTTCATGTCTCGGAAGTGACTATTGGAGCTGTTCTGCACTCATGATAAAATAATGACCTTCAGACACTGGCTTTTTTCTCCCAAAAACTGTCCCTTGGGTTAAATATATATTATGATGTAAGAAGTAACAAGATCTGTCCTTTTGCTCACAGCCAACTGTGGAAAACAGTATTTAATTCTCACCATGGACTTGGTGAGACTCATCCAAATGTACGATTAACCAAAAGGCTCATTCTCTTTAGTGATGGTTGGCCTTCTGTGTCAAAGGACTGTGTTGCTTGGATTTGTGCTTCCATCGACTAAAAGAAGTCCAAAGTTATATGGCATACTCAACTCCTACCTTTTAATCCTCATCAATTGATTTTCTTGATGGCTGGAAGCAATAACAGGGAAGGATATTTCGGTGAAAATTGTCACTCAAATGTTTCTCACTCATTAGATTGCAGTGTTTAGAGTTCACAGCACCATAAGTACCGATGACAGCCTACAATTTGAGTCATGCATGTTCACTTCACTTAATAAAATTTTTGGTGTTTACTGAATTCAAACTTCTCCCATACCATCCTGCAGCTAATGGACTACTTGAAAGATTCCATCATTCACTAAAACAAGCATTAATGGGCCATAATAATGTCCAATGGACAATGAGTCTTCTAAATATACTCCTCGCTCTTCGAGCAATGTATAAAGAAGATCTGGGAAGAACTTGCTCAGAAATGGTTTATGGAATGACTATTCATCTTCCTGCAACTCTGCAGATATGAGCTCAGTAATCTTATCAGCCAATGGATTACTTGAGAGATTTCACTAATCACTAAAAGTTGTTGATTTGCTATAATAATGTCCAGTGGATGGTGAGCCTTCCAGTTGTACTCCTCAGCCTTAGAGTAACAAGGGAGGAACCTGCTCAGAAATGGTTAATGGAACTGCTATTTGTCTTCCCGCAAAATAATTACAACCTATTCAAATTCCTAATTCTATTGACCCGATCTCATTTATACAAAAGATGTGTAAGGCAATGAGAGAGATGGCATCGATACCTACATAAGCTCATGTTAACATTAAGTATTTCATTCTTTCAGCTTTAGAACTGTGCACTTGTATGTTTCTGAGGCACAATGCACTGAAACCACCAGGTTGCTCGTATGTTGGCCCATTTAAAGCAATCACAATTTTAGACTTCTTATTCAGGGAAGACAATCAGTGGCTGGACTGATAGTTTGAAGGCAGCATTTTTAATCTCAGACACTTTAATATCATTTCCTGTTCTTAAGCAGACTCCTACAGTAAATCCATTGGGCACCATGTTTGAAATACCTGTACCAGCCAACCAATCACCACCACCAGTGTACATTACTCATTCTGGCAGAAAGCTTAATTTAACCCAAGGTATCTCTGATCTCTTGTGCTTCCAGCATTTGGGGGAGGGAGATTAAAATGCAAAAACATTCTCACTGCAGTGAGTAGCATCTATTTTTGCTGCGCAATGCCCGTGTGCACTCATCATAGCGCAAGGCCATAAACTTGAATTTTTTTTTTTGCTGAGAGACTCACTTTTCCTCAGCTCATAGTTGACATTTGACGTTGGCTGATGATTGTATTCATTTGAAATATTTAGGCTCTTATGAGATGCATTTTTATCTTTCATATATTAACTAAAGTTAGTATTGAATTGTTTCTTGAACGTGTGGCCATCTTGAATGACCTTCTGAAGAGTCTGGAGTATAATAGTGTTAAACCAGCGCCATAATATTATTACCATTTCTATTGTTTCATGCTACAGTAGTATACAATATAAAGTGCTCTTAATTTTTTCCTTTGCATTTATGTGGTATGATGTTATGTATCATTCCACACAAATTACAGTTTACAGTTTCTGAGAAATTTGTCATTTCACTGATGGAAATATAATTTTGGACATGAATGTATTTCAAATCTTTTGAATATGGAATTTTTTTTAACATGAAAGCATTTAGTTATGAAGTTACAAGAAGAAAAAAATGCTTATAAGGCCTGCAATTCAAATACAGATAGAAAACTACAAAAAACTGACACAAGAAAAAATTTAAATATTGAATTATAAAGAACTTATTTAAAGAATAAAGAATTATTCAAATACTGTACAATCAGATATTTGAGAAAAGGAAGATTAGAAACAGAGAAACAGAAAGTTAGATTATAGTTAATGATGGCTTACCACATCACCCTGCTGAGCATCATAGAAGCGCTCCAGTAACTGAATACAAGTACTTTTCCCACAGCCACTGCTACCAACCAATGCAACAGTTTGTCCAGGCTCAATTTCAAGATTTAATCCTCTTAAAATTTTTACTCTGGGCCTACTTGGATAGTTAAAGCGCACATTTTTGAAGCGTATATATCCTTTTACATCATCCTATTAGGTGAAAATAAACAAAAGAACAGATTTTAGTTATAAATATTTATTTAAATAAATGGACATAAAATGTAAGAAACTTTCTACCTACATATACACACAACAACATGTAAACATGTATATTTAAAATACACAATTGGGATTATATGAAATACAATAGTAATACATGTACATACAAATTAAATGATATACTTAAGTAATCACATCTCAAATGCTAATTCAGTGCTACTGTGAAGTTTCCAAACTCTCACTGCAAATATTATTTGCTAAGCACTTATGTACTTTCCTAACACCCACTTTAAAAAAAAAATGTCTCCAAACAGTGTAATTTAGCTCTAATAATGGATATGTGTGACATCACAATATATTCATGTTTTTACCTGGTTTTGCATAATTGGTTTTGCATAATTATTGATAAGCCAGTTTAACTTTTGTAAAGAAGGATAACTACATTTAACTTTTGTAAAGAAGGATTAACTACATTTCTCTATATTTCCTCTTAATTTTGAAAAAATGGTTAAAGTTTGGGGCTTGCTTTCTATGGAATACATCCAGTGAAATGTTTTTAAAGTTACGAGATTTTGGCATACAAACAAAATGCACGTTAATGGGTATGATATGGAATTTTAACCCTTTAAGCGTGTAGCGTTTGCTCCTGCGCGTGCACTGCAGTGGGGAGTGTTTCTCGCGATAGTAGGAAGGAGTAAGCGGGCGCGCTGCATTGGAGATATATTCTCTCGCATGTTACAATAAATAAAATCTAAAAAAAGAAAGTAATAACTAAGTAAAGACATAAATATACAATTAAACTTACATATATTTTCTAATAATTTCGTTGGGTATGGTAAATTTTAAAACATGGAATGTTACAGAGGGCAACTTCACAGTCCGGACACCATATTCTGGTCTCTTTTCTAATCTTCTTACCGTTTTTATTAGACGCATAGCAAACAACACATCGTCTTGTTGGTTCTCGTTTGCAGGGTGTGGCAGGTATATAGTCTGCAAAGTGCCTTCCTGTAAGACGCAATGGATCATTTTCATCACTTTTTCTTCCCGTTTTTCCCGTCATGTCTGTAGACACTTGATATTTACGTAATATTTCTTCAATGACTGCAGTTCGAAAATCCAACAGTTTTATATTTTTGTTAGTTACCTTGCTCTGTAGAATCGATGAATTGAAAAGACATTGATCAATCATATGCCTGAAAATTTTTTTGTAGTATACTTTCATTCTTTTCCGTACTGTCTCATAATAGGATAAATTTTGGTCCGCTCTGTCCACACCTCCCATTGATAAATTGTAATCGATTACAACCTTTGGCTTTTCAACATCTTTTCCATTACAAGAAACTTTACTCATTTCAATATTGTGGATTGTACTCAATAAATGAACATCTTTTTTATCTTTCCATTTCATTGCAATTAGTTTTCCGCGTTGAAAAGCAATAATGTCACCCTTTCTAAGTTTTGATGATTGCATTTCTTTTGGAACATCTTTGCGGTTCACTCGAACTGTCCCGTACGAGTCAGTTTTGAATGATATAAGTTTATCACAAAGATCTGGTGACATATAAAAATTATCGGCTGTAAGGCAGTATCCTTTGTTGAGCAAAGGTTGGATCAAACTTAGAACAATTTGCGATGTAAGGTTTTCCTTGTTGAAGTCTGGGCTTAGAATCATCCCCTTTCCAGTATATAAAATGTAATTCCATATGTAACCTGTGTCTGATTCACAGAGCATATAGAATTTCAATCCAAATCTAGCTCTCTTCAAGGGTATATATTGTTTCCAAGAAAGCCTCCCTTTATGTAACATCAAGCTTTCATCGATGCTAATGTCACGCTCAGGAGTATACAGAGTTCGAAATTTTTCCAAAAGGAAACTGTAAATAGGCCATATTTTTCGAAGTTTCCAGCAAGGATGAGTTTCTTCATCCATAGTTTCATTATTTGAAAAATGCAGAAACTTGCTTATCAAAGAAAATCTTTGCTCTGACATAACTTCAGCAAAAAAAGGAGTACTCAAAATTTTCTTCTTTGACCAATACCAGGCTGTCACGGGCTTCAAAACAATACCCTGGAGTAAAAGAAGAGCTAAATAAATCCATATTTCAGGTACAGTTACCGGTTTCCACTTATGCACTCGGGATCTAAATTTCAGTACACTTCTGTTCTTTCGCAAAAATTGTTCTGCATATATATTTGTTTCCTCTACTATAGTTTCTACCAATTCCTCAGTTATGAATAGTTGGAAAAAATCTAAGGAATTATCAATACCTTTTACCTGAAAATTTATTCCAGGCTTTCCATCAAATTGAAAACGTGGTGGAGCTGGAGTTGCACTTGAAACTTTACACCATTGGCGCACCGAATCCAAATTCTTATCCATATCCTCATCTGATTCATAACTGTCAATACTTGCATCGGAATCCGATCCACTTTCGAAATCAGAATAATCTAAAATGTTATCTTCTGAATCAGAATCATTCGCTAGCAACGGTCTTTTCACAGAAAAGCGGCTGGAAACACCGCTACAGCTCGCCATTTTCACCAGAATGCAAAAATCAAACACACCAAAGTCTCCCCAAGAAATTATATTTCACTTTACGGAACTACTATTGCCATCTAATGACAATTTTTGAAAACATAAGGATATGACGAGATATTTTCGTCAAACACGTTGAAATGCGGACTTTAAAATTGGATGACGAGTAGGACTCGTCAAACACGGGTACGGCGTAACACTCCGATGACGAGGTGAGTTCGTCAAGCACGCTTAAAGGGTTAATTGAAAATGCATAAACACTACAGATAACAAAGGCAATCACAACAAAGAGAAATCTGTTCCTTTAAACTTACACTGGAATGACTATCATGAGTTTGGCTGGACTTCAACCAACATTCATGGTCAGTTGGAAAGCATGTAAGTAGCATTTGCTGTAACACTGAAAAACATTTATAAATATTGCTGCTTGAGCTATATGTTCGATTGGATGAGTTTTGGTGAAATGCTTATACATCTAAGAAGGCAGAATGGCAAAATAAGCAGATGGTAAGAAAAGACAGTGTATCATGAGTCTTATGCAAGAATATGATTTCTTTTGTCAAAAACTGAAAGATTGTCAAACAACACTAAGCAGAGATATGTGATATCCAAGTCAGCACCTTGGGGGGGGGTTGATGTAGTGAGAAAAATACACTGCTTGATGGATTTGTATACTGAAGTACATACAGGTTCTTTTTAGTATCTTTCGTAAATAGATATTTGTTTCACTTTTGTATCAACTCGGTAATCCTATGGATAAGTACTATACATCTAAAACAAAATAAATGAGAGGAAAATAATCCATATACCTTGTAATGAAAACAAATATTGTTTCACAATGTCTCAGCATGCACAGAATAATAAATAATTTCATTTGTTATTTTTCTGCCCCTTAAACGCATAGGAAGTAATATATTACATTCAACCCCTGGCTTTAGCTTGAGAAAATATCAAAATCCATTCATCCAGTTCCTCTAAAAATATGAAATCCCAGTAGAGTTATCATACTCCATAAGTTACAACTTTCATATAATAATAAGAATAACTTCAATCCACATGCTGCTATATCAGAACCAAAAGAACTATACTGATCACATTGCTTGAAAACTGAACTAACTTGTCAAACTGAATTGATCAATTTTCTTGGAAAAGAATTAAAGTTGCAACAAAATGTCATATGCAAAATATATACAGTATATTAATGAAATAATCAGAAATTTTGACTTACTGGCTTATCAGAAAATTAGCAACTATATTTTAAGTAATTAAAAACTATTCTGAAAATTTTTTAATGTTGAACATCTGAAACTGAAGATATTATAATCAACCATACCCTCAGATGCCGCAGATATAGGAACTGCTAAAAATAATGCAGTCTATCAAATGATAAACTGATGTCAAGATTCCAACATAAGATGAAACAGTCAATGAAATCAGTACAATTAGAAGCTTAAATTTTTGTCATGCAATTTATTCCAGATATTTGAGAACAGATCATTTACCATAATATTGTATCCAATGAGATATGCTTTAAAAAATTATTCTGAAATTTTTTATCATTCTTATTTGCACTACACTGGTAACCATTTAGCATCTTATGAAGTTCAACTGCAGGTTAACTTTCAGATTTATGGAATGATGACAGGAAATGACATTTCTAATTAAATATAGTTATTATCACAATCAAGATTCAATTTATGAAACTGCTCTGCCAAAAACCCATCGAAAAGTGTGATATTTTCAAATGATTTTAAGAATTATAATTTTCACATAACAACTCTTCCACATTCACCACTCCATTTTGGCATATAATAAAATATAGGGAAATAAACATAACATGTAAAAAATGCTTAGGTTAAGAAAGCAAAAAATGTTAACTCCTAATGCTTAAGATAGCTTTGTATCATTATTATTACTATTATTATTATAAAAAGCCTGTTAACTTTACTATACAGTTACACATATTTTCTAATTACAATTATGATTTGCTATAACGGAAAATGTAATTTATAAACCTAAATGCATTTTTACATCATTATAAATTTACCTAGGCTACACTTAGGAAACAGAGCAATTTTTAACTTGAAACAAACATAAATTAATCATTATGGAGAAAATATTTATAAAAAGCTGTATAATTCACTTCACTGGCTAATTATTTCTATAGTGAAATTAAAAAAAAATTAAACTAAAAAATAAAAATAAAAAGGAAAGGCGGGAAAAGCATAAATTAAGCTTACCAAAACCCGACCAGCGGTAGAAAATATGTCAATGCTTGGCTTCATATCTAAAAGTTTGAATATACGCACAGCAGCAACTTTTGCTTTTTGATAATCAGGTGCAAAGGCTACTGCTTGACCAACCATAGCTGTGCCTAAAATAACTGCTTCAATAACCCTATATGTAAATTCAGTGCATAAGTACATTCACCAAGCAATACAAGAATACAAAATATGTTTTTTAATAACAGCAACACTAATGGTTATAGTTTCTTTGCATCAAATTGACTTAAAATATTCGAAGTTTAAACTAAATACTGCAATAAATATGTTCATAAAATTTCATAATTTAAAAATTTTTTTTAAATTTAATACATTTCATTATCATATTTAACTTAATAAGAACACCAACAACAATAAGGAAATAATAAAATGAATGCAACATAGCAAATGAGTAGGCTGACATTTATTACATTTCTCCAAAATATAAAAGATAAAAAATGCAAAAAATTCTAAAAGCTAGAAAGGATGAATTTAAAAAAAAAATTATTCTACTTCAATTCCAACATTTCACAGAAATATTAGTTTAAACTCTATATAATGTTTTTTTTTTATTGTTCACTCTTTATAATGTCTCTATATAATGTTAATAACTCTCATTTTTATGCATCCTTTTCGATTTATTACAGAAAGTTATACATGCTTTATTGATCAATATGTTGACTATCTTCCTTGAGACAAAAGTAACACTCTTTTTTTTTTTTTTTAT
>KK112167.1:816194-880266 GCA_000611955.2 Stegodyphus mimosarum
TTTTTTTTTTTTTTAATCGCTGGTACATTTATACATAATTTGATAGATATTGTAGCGACTACAATGAGTACCTTCACAGTATTCTTTGGAATTTTTTTTCAAAATTTATTTTTATATGCTTCATATGAGGGGAAAAATTAGTTGCTTGCAAACATAGACCCTTTCAAGAAAAATAAATCATGAACTACGGATGTTCTCAAAAAATAATTCATACATGATTGCAATATTTTTGATTTCATTTGAAAATTCTCAGTTACGTTTGATTAAGAACAGCAATAACAAATCTACTGAAATGCACTTTTTTTCATATCTTGAAATTTATTCTCAAAGTCTTTTAATAAAATAACAATCTACGCTGTTATTTTTCACTGCTATCACTGCTTGAAACATCTAATTGTTCTTTCATCCTTAGAAAAGCATGCTAATTTCTTTTACTAAAAGCAGATATTACTATACTTAACTTGTACAGTTTGTCACCATTTTTATAAATCTTTACACTTGAGAACTGAGAAGGGAAAATTATGTGGTTATGTACTATTTCTTAAGGAAAGGCTTAAATGATGAACACAGCATATTTAAAAGAGTATAATATTTACAGTAAAAGCCTTACTGTCTCACATTCAGCTAATCAGCAAATTCAAGTAACCAGAATTATTTCAAATTCTAGAATTTTTTTAATGAAAAATTAAGCAAATAAGAGATTTGTAGCTCTGTCATGAAGCAACAGGACTCTGACTTAAATCAACAAAAACTATCACCAGACAGTGCAGTTTAGTGCCAATAATGGATACGCTTGATGTCACAACCCAGTTAAAAGATTTTTACCTTGACTTTGTGTAAACCCCACAAATTCTCAATAAGCCAGTTTAATTTTTGCAAAAAATGATAAAAGTTAACTACTATTTATTTGTTTTTCAACCTATTATTATCTTCTTATTTTTAATCTTTCAATCTACTGTTTTTGCACTACGTTCAATCATATTTGGAAAAAAGTGATTAAAATTTGGGATCTTTCTCTTCAATAAAACAACATACAGCAGAGTATTTTTTAAATTATGGGATCCTGGCATCATGAAAAATGCAGCTTCTGTGAAACTGGATAAACACTCGCAATGCAATATGAAAAATTATGACAAATGATTTAAGTTTTTTTATATGTCCATAACTTGTATACATTAATTATCTAACTAAATAATAAAAAAATTGTTCCTTCAAACTACAGCCACAATGACTGGTGCAAATTTGGGGAGGTCTCTGCCAATTTTTATGCTCGATGGAATTTCATAATAGTGAAGTTTTACTTTGGCATTTTTATCTGGAATAGGCTTTTTTCATTCATAATCTCATATAATTTAAGTGTAGGTATTTGATATTTAAGTTGATAACAGAAAAATCATTCTTTTTATAGTTTTAGATGGGAAATTTTTCTTCCATTCGTTTGGCTTTTCAGTTGTTTCTCCAGTCATTTGGCTTTCCATTCCAAAGGCTTTTTTACCATGAACTGCTTATTTTATATGCTTAATATCCAGAATTTGTCATTTCTTGAGCCTTACAGATAGTTGAGCTTTTACTGTATTAATATTATTGTATTTTGAAAGAAGTCAGTTAAGATTATTAACTTCAATTAACATTCTCTTTGGTTATACAGAGCATTTGGCTTTGTGTATATATTTCACTCTATTACCATAAATCACAAGTTTATAAATCATATGCCAAAAGAACTAGATGAGGAACACTCAAGGAGGAGAAATAAACAAATAAATATGGTATTAACTGCTTGCGACATGGTTGGCTTTATCTGGTTGGGAAATTTTTTTGCCCCTTAGTATATACTAGCTTATGATTTAAAATACTTTGCTTTTTTATTTTCTTTAATGATGTAAATATCATTTTAATGAATGGAAGTTTTTGAAAAGAGACACTAAAATAAGTAATTCTACAAAGTTAGCTAAAAAATGCTGTTTAATATAGGTCTTCTTGAACAAATCCTAAAGGCCTTGCCACTGAGAGGGTAAATAAATAAATAAGCACATTCACTCAAAAATCTTCCATCCAGCTTTAATTTTTAAAATCAATACTTCATGGGCTACTTTCATTTATTTCACAATTATATGACATAAAATGCATAAACATGTTCTGATAACTATATGCAACCCATGAGTTTATCACTCCTGCTTAAAATTTTGTTTTTGTAGAGTAGATGAATCTTTCAGTTGCTCAGCAAACTGTAAATCAACACTTTTTTTTTCCTTCTAACCAACTACTCATAAAATATTTTGCAGAGTTGAACCAGAGAATCAATCAGCCTGTTAATCTTCAATGGTAAAACAATGGTGTCAAAATCAAACTGCATGTGTGATGAATGCACAATCTGAGAACAGGTGATGGACGGGAATGTTCTTTTTTCATTTTCCTTCTTTCTTTCTTTATTTTGTGCTATATATTAATTACTATTACTATAAGCGTTCATAACACAACTTAATTTTCTTGAAAATAATCTACATATAAACTACTGTTGCAGTTTACTTTTGTGCCAAATTAGAACACAGGTGTTACATTCCTTACATTCACTAAATTCAAGATCTTTATTTATTCACTTGCAGATTCAACTGCAGATTCATCACCATACCTTCAAAAGCTTTTAAAGTTTTGTAAATAAGCAGACTTGATTGATGTTTAATGGCCTCCTTTTAAAATCTAAATAATTTTATCTCTTTTCCACGCTATTAAGATAATAAAACTCAGTGACAGTATTTTTATCTAGATGAAGCCTTGATCTATGAATTGGATGCTGAGGCAAAAGATATCTCAAGCCATGGTGCATTGTCAGTTTTAAAACAGAGTAATCTTTCTTAACAATTTAAAGCTATCATGAATTCCTTCCCAACATTCACAGCCTTTCCATCAAGTAACTGAAAAAAAGTTTTAAGCCACAAATAGTACTCTTTTAATTGGAGCTACAAGGGTTTTTCCTTCATGTGCAAAAAATTATCTATTCATCTAAATCTGGTCTAACTCTGTTCATCTCATCAATAAAGCTTCTGGAATCTATCAACTCGGAACTTTATTGATGATACACCAATTATGCCAAATCTATGCCAGGCTAAGTTTTTTTTCCCTAATAATAAATTTTGTATTGGAAAGATTCTGTTTCATTTGATCCATCTGATATTTAAGGTCAGGCAAATATCTGCCTTCTTACTATTAATTCTTTCAAGGTTTTTAGATTTAATTTATAGGACTGCAGTTTGCTGCCTCACAATAACTTCATAAGTATAATATTATACATTAACTAAAAAAATGTGCTATTTTAACGTTTCAATAAAGCCACATATGCCAATGGTCTCAAACTCAAATTGCGTGCAAGCTGAAGCATGATATGAAAACAAATGACAAACCAGAATTTTTTTAATGAGAAATTTTTGTTAACAAAATAAAAAGATTATAAATTTAAAATTTCATTTATTAAATATTTATCAAAACATAGATAAACAATAATAAGAACATCACAAAAAATTAAAATTAATATTTATTTTCTACCTCAAATCATAAATTAGGTACTTGCAAGACATTTTTGTTGGCTTGGCTTCGTTTATTTGATTAAGGCATAGCACTCTAGGGATAGCTACCTAAGGGAAGGGATTTCTAAGGGAAACTGGTTTGTATCCATGTTATATCTGGGGAAAACCACAAAAATACCCAGTCAGCCAGACCATTTGCCTCTACCAGTGTTCAGTAATTTTACTGCTCGGTTATCGTTGGCTCATATTTTTGTTGGTTACACTTTGTTATTCGAATACATTGATAGCCTCTACAAGTGTTCAGTGACATTACTGCTCGGTTATTAGTGGCTCACCTTTTTATTGGTTACACTTTGCTATTCAAATACATTGATAGCTAAATGCTATATTTTCAGACTGACATTTACTTAAAATAGTTCTAACATGCTTAATTAATCACAAAATAAATTACTTTTGATTTAAACTAAAAATAAACAAATTAATAAAACTTTCTTAGTGGGACAAATTTGAAAATAACTCATGACAATCTAATCTCTTTTCCTTATTTATTAAATTTTTTTTCAACAGACAAATAAAAATATATATGTTCGTATGTAAATAATCATAAATTTTATTTCTTATTACAGGTTTGACACTTGATGCCATTTTAGTTCTAATAAAATTTGTAACCTTGTAGAAAAATTACTAGCAATTATCTTCATGATGGATTGTATTTTTAGCACAAAAATTCATTACTGAGCTTGTTTAATTTTTGGCAAGAACGAATAAAAGTTAATGAAATCTGTATTTTCAAACCTTTGAATGAAATTATATCATATTGTAAATTAAATACAGCTCCATTTAGATTTTCTGGTGCATTATTCATATTTATTTTTAATGGTAATGAAAATAATATAAACTCAGACTTCATATAATTAAAATCTTGAAATCTTTGTAACATTGCATTTGCAAGAAGTACATAATGGAAACGTATTCATGGACCACATAAAATTGCTTCAGGGATGCCAGTTTGAGACCACTGACTTATACTAAAATAAGAATACACGATTTTTTTTCTCATGTGCCATTTTCAGAAGTTTAAAAACATAATAAACAACTATTTTTCTGAGATAAAAAAGAAATTTCTTCAGTTAAAAAGATCAGTGATAGATATAAACAGTTAGAGCTAGGGCTAAAAAAAATAGAAACAACTTTTACTTCTTTACAAATTTAAATTCAACAACAGTTTAATTTTTTTTATATCATGGTTAATATATTGTTTGGACACAAGTGATATAATTTATTGATTTTGTAAGTAGCACCATTGATTATAGGGTAGTTTTTATGTTAAAATGTTTTTCTCTGTCTAGAAAATTAATTGAACTTTCCCAAAAATGAATGGGACAAGACAAGAAAAAAGGAAACAATGCATAACTAAGAACAAAAGGCTTTATTAATTACAAAAAATTAAATTTTTTATTAATATTTCGTTGAAAAGCCATTGGCTTTAAAGACTGACTAATTCTGTGTGGGATGGGGAAGTCAATTAATTTCTAATATTTTTCAATAGGAATAATGCACCCTGCACAATTCTCCAAAGTTCCTTCAGATGCTTATTTTGTCTTTTAGTTCATCATCAATGTTCTTAATTGAATTAGGTCCAGTGCCGAGATAGCCATGGCAGAATATCAATCAAAACCAGCTTTGCCAAATGCTTCAGATCTTTATTTTGTTCATAGCACATGTTCTTTTCTGTCCATAGTAAAAATGCATTGTATCTGCATGTAGATCTTGAGTAATACTAACATCTCAACAAAAAAAAAAAAAAAAAATGATGATACCATGAAAAAGAACCCGTCAACATGTGACTGGCACTGCTACCTTTAATGCTTTTTTTTTATGTATTTTGCATTACATAACCCATCAGTGAACAAACTATTTCACATTCATTCCAAACAAATGCAGTTTTGCTTCAGAAAATATTTCTTTAATTTTTCAGGGTTGTGTTTGACAAGGTATAATTTAGAAAAATGCATACATTTTTCAGTATGTATTTCCTTTAAAAATGGAATATTCCTTGAAAATACACTTTTTATTTATTGGTGTGCATTAAAATGGTCTCTTACTTGCTTAATTATCAATTTCCGCTTAAAGTTATTTGGCGAACAAAAATCGTTTCTCTCTTGATTTTCTGAGTAGCATTTTTTTTTTCTTTCCTTAATTTAGTTTAGAAGGTTTGATGCTTTCAGACACATATTTTGCATGTAATGATTTAGAAACTTTTTTCAAGAAGCACCCAATCAATAGGGAAGTTTTCTGATTGATAATCTACTGTCATGCATCATTAAAATAGTTTGCAATAAAGCATTATTGAAATGTTTTTCCTCTACCCATTTTCTTTGTATATAATTCGCATAAAAAAAGCAATCATTTGGTGAGAAATTTATTAGTTAAACAAAAAGAATAACACTTTATATATAAATATAAGATTTTTTTTTTTTTTTTTTTTATTTTTTGTCCACTGCATTTTGGGAAAATCAAAGAAAAATATTATGACAACCAAATACTCAATGATAACACTGACAGAATAGATAAATTATACTTCCAGGGTCAAAACAATATACACTAACCATTAATTTAAAAAGTTAAACAGATACTACTATTCATAAATTTTCAAAAATAAATAAATAAAATAATAAAATATATTATTTCTTCTTTCTCCCCATCCCCTTTTTTTTCAGGGTGCATAGTTGTACTTATGCTGTCAAAGAATGAGAGCTGTATCTATCTTATATTTAATTCATTATTTCTTATATTATTAATTATTATGATTTTTGATTCACTGCTTTTCATTGAACAAGGCTTATGAGTAACTATTGTGCATCAATTACATGAAAGAACATGGCAGCTGAATGACTTTTATGAGACTGTAAAATTCAAAATCAGAATTAAAAACAAATTATAAATAAAATGCTGTTTAGCATTAATGCTAAGAAATAATCTGAATTAGCATTATAAAGCATCAGTAATATTTTCCCCTCCTCTCAGGATTCCCTCTCTCAAATTTTAAAATAATTTATCCAGATAAATGCAGAGCTAAATGTATAAGATTTAAAAACAGAATAATACTAACTTAATATTAGAATTTAATTTCTTAAACCATTCATTTTATGCTTGAGACAGAAGCACATCTATTTTCTTTTCTTTCACTTTAGATAAGCACTTTTTGTATAAGGACATCATTCTTTCAACTTCAACAGATATGTTGCTGCTGTTGTTAATCTTACTTGTCTGACCTAATCACAACAAGCCAATAAATTTTATCATAGCAAGGACAACAAGACTGTGTCTTTCATTGGCGTGAGCCTTAAGCACCACTAAAGTGAGGGAATAACTTTTCCTAGTTTCATCTCTGTTTTGAAGGACAGCATCCCCGCAGAACAGGTCCAACAGCTTTACTACCATTAAACCACTCGAAAAGACTTTTGTCTCATCATATATTCTGAGTACCCCTATGCAAACATATACTATATATTTACAAATATCCATGCCTTCTCTGGTACTGGAACCCAAGCATTTTAGTATGGCACTCAACATCGCTAACCACTATCCCATATGTGAGGCTCAAGCGATTAATTATGTACTTTAATTCTAATGCAAATTTTCAAAATATTTCATTTTTCTGGTTTGAGTTCAGGAGAAACTATCAGCTTTAACAGTTATTAATTTCAAAATGGATTTGTTGGCCTCAGTTATTAACAATTACTCAACACAGCATACTAAATATTAACTAAAATAACAAAATGTAGAACAAATATTAAAGCATCAAGAATCAACATACATCATGTAAATTTGCAGGACTAATTTTGAAAGTTAAATAGTACCTTCAAAACTTGCCTTCCATATTTACACAACTTAGGATGAGTCTTTTTGTTACAGTATCCTTGACATAATGTACATAAACCTTAACTTTTATTTCAGTTTTTGTGAAACGTTTATTAACTATCAGTAGATAAATAATATAAAATAAACAAAGACCAGTAAACAAAAATAAATTTGCAAACATCAAAGTACACATCACATTCTTACATTCACACATAAGAAATCAAAATACATTTTAAGTTTCATTAAACAGTTTAACCTGGATAAACATAATGGGGAGAAAACATACTTAAAGAGATCTGGATAAGATAGTTCTCCCTCTGCAACTAGAACACTTCCATAATACATAGAACAAGCATAAGCAAAGGATGGTATACTTTGGGCAAATCCAAATGTTACACCTCTGATTTGAGAATTTTTCCTAGACTTTCTGAAAAATTTTATACAATATTTCAATATAAAAAAACATTATACCTGAATCTAAAATGCAGTTACACAATTTCAAAATTATTATACTAAATTATTTACCACATATTAAATACTGAATTACAGTAGACTGTAATTAATGAAAAAAATGCTAAACTGCCAGTCTAGACACATTATGCATTACTTAATATTTGCCAGAAAAAAAATATATATAAAATACTTATTTAGAAACAAAAAGCAAGAATTTTATCAAGCAATGTTACAAAATAATGCATAAATCTGAAATAAATAAAATTAAACTTACTTGTGTGGTCCAAATAGTGCATTCCTAAACTGAATATAAAATGCCTCTTCCTTATGCAGTGAGGCAACTGTCCTTATGCTGTCAATAGCCTCAATAGCTACCTGAAATTAAAGTGAGATGTGGTAAGTTATGTACAGTTTTTACCTCCGATTATAAAATAGTAAAAATCCTAAACTAAATATTTATCTTTTAAACACTCTTAGACATTATTATAACAAACATTTTTTTTATGATAGGAAAACAAAATAAGCAAACCTGAAATCTACCAAAAACAAATTCAAGAAAATTGTAAATAATAAAATTTAGGACATAATATTGCTAATTTATTTAAATAATAAGTAAATTGATCACAAGACAAAAACAAATATTAGAAGTTCTGTAATCTAATGGATTCTTTGTACTCATATAAATGTGACTAAAAATGGTGTGCACCTTATTATCAATGATGTCTTAGAATTAGATTTTTTTTCCAAAAACTAACTATTTTGAAGTAACTTACATCCACAAGCTATTAACTTAAATGGATGCAGTATTTTTGTTGATATATTAAAATCAATTATTGAAAAATATTTGCTAAATCTAGTTGAGGTTTTTAATTATATTCATTTTATTTGCTTAGAATTTTTCATTCTGTCGGTGATACTGGAATTAATGGGCATGTAATGAAATTGAAAAAATACAGCATATATCCATGAAAAAATTTTTTTTTTTTTTTGAAAATGTAACTAACAAAACCTCTAATCAGTTGCTGAAGAACTGAATGTCATTTGCTTTACTCAATTGTTTTAGCAGCCCATTTCTCATTGATTATGCTTTAAACTGATTGCCTTAAACATTGATTATTCCTTGCAATTTATCTGCTTTTATTTATGTTAAACATACATATTTTGTATAGAAGTTATGTCATTCAAAGTGCTTCAAAATATTCGCAAAATCTGTTTATTTTAGAAAACAATTTAAAGTAAAATGATATACAATGTATTTGCTTCAAGATAGCAATTTTAAAAAAATCTTTCATTTTATATTTATTTATTCATTTGTTTAAATTCTCTCTTAATATAGAGAATTACACAAATCTGGGCCTCCAATCATTTGAAATGCTTATTATCTAGGTAAGGAAAATTAAACTTATTCTGAATTTAATCAAATATTATAATTTTTTTTGATTTAATATTAAAAGATAAAATTCTATTACTCTATATCATTTTACATTATTTACAGAAACATTACTTATTTATATTTATTATTTTTTGTAAAGAAGTTATATTTTATTTTCAGTTGAATAGCATAAATTATGCATTTTGTTCTGTTCAAATAAAAATAATTTCTTGCTTTAATTTAGCACAGGTAAACAAAAACTATATTATACACTTAACTGACATGCATGGATAAAAATGAATCTCACTGTTTCATCTTAATTAGAATTGATAACTGTATTGGTAACCGTAAATTTATTGATAACTATATGTATGGCAAATAAAATATAATTCATTTTTTAATTTTGCGGAGGAAAGTCCATTCTGAATTTTATTTCATGGAAATGCACTTTTTAACTGCATAACATTTGCTGAAACAAAATATCATAAATAAAATTAGAACTTTTGTAAACCTTTACAACATTTTTAAAAGCATTTCTGGAACCTATCCCTCCCTCTTTTTTTTTTAAAAGATAGCTTATCCCAATGACAGTCTCTGATTGTTGTTCTCTCAGTTTAAATTTCAAGAAAAGAAAAGAAAAATTATCTTGAGTTTCCCTAACAATATAGCTGGATGGTACAGGGCAGCCACATTGTACCTTACAAGATATTGTTTTATTCCCACTGTTCAATGACCTTCCTATCAAATTCCTTCAATGCTATATTCAAATCCAAAAAGTGCCTTTTCTCTTATGTGAAATACCAACAATGTAATGTTTTATTTATTGTTAGTATTTCACATAGGAATTCACAATTCCTATGTGATTGACCTCATATAAAATTTAGCTTTAAATGCTGATGCCTGATGTTACCTGAAGTCTAAATAAATATATTTTATGTATATATAATGTGAACTGATGTTTATTTAAAAATTTAAAAAAAATGTTTAGTAATTTATTAGTCAAGATAAATAAAATCATTATTTCTATATGTAAATAAAAATTTTTTAAAAATTCTATTTCAGAATTAAAAGTTTTTTTTAAAACAATCAAATCTTTACACAGAAAAGATTATGGTAATATAAGCTTAAAAAATTATTTTATGTCTAATTAAATGTGCATATGAAATCAAAATTCATTAACTCAATTTTATTCCCAATGTTTTGATCATACTAAGGTTTGGCAGTATTCACAGTAACCTTTTAAACAATTTTAAAAATATCCCTAACCTAAAAATGTCAAATGCATTCATCAATATAGATATATCAACTCAGTCTCATTATTAGAGCAAAAAAAAAAAGTATTGCATAATAAAAAAAATATACCTTCGAAGCTTGCTCAGTGCCTGACTTTTCACTTAACATGTGGCCACTGATAACACGGCTTTCAAAATAAGTTGCCAATAAAACCAATGGAACAAAGCACAAGACAACAATTCCTATTTTATAGTTGAACCAAAGACCAATAACAATAGCCGCAATAAGGGTTGATAAAGCTTGAAGAGCAGTTGATATACGAGATCCAGTGGCCTAAGTAAGAAAAATATCTCATGATATCTGATAACATATATTACAAGTTATCATAATCTAAAATTTACATACCATGGGCATCTAACAGCTAAAATTTACATCATATAATAAATTTTATCTTCTTGTTTGATATTTCAATACCATAAAATACAATATTTCAATACTAGTATAAAAATACTGAAAGATAGGAATAGTACATTATAAATGTTGCTGAGATAAATGCATTTGAAAAGTTAATTTGCTTATAACATTAAAGACAGTCCTTTTAAATCATTTACAATGAAAGCAGGGCATTATATATAAACACTGATTTAATTTATATAGTTTTTTTAAATGAAAAATAATTACAATAAAATCTCCAGAAATGCAGATTCCATGATTAAAAACTTTACACATATCAATCAGAAAATGCATGAACATAAAAAATTCATTTAGTACAATGAAAGATCATGGTCATTAAAAACTGCAAATTCACTTACTGTTTCTGAGCTTAATTAAAATGAAAAAAATATTTTAACATTCTCACCCCTTGAACACTTGAAGCATCAGATGTTAAACGAGTGCACAGTGATCCCACTCCGTTCTTTGGATCATCAAACCAGGATATATCCTAAGAAAGTATTTTGCAAAAGAAACAGATAATCATGCACTGAAAATAATTTGCATTATATCAATGTATTTTAATTCTATATTGTTCTGAATTTTATCAGAATATTCTTGAGATTAAATATTAAAGAATATGTATACTGCTTCATGATTAAAAAGCATTATTTCATTTACGCAGCTCTTAAAAAATTTCATTAGAAGAAACTAAAATATTTTTTTACCTAAATATTTATTATCAAATTTTTCAATTACTTTTTATCTAAACAAATGAAAGTGGCCATACATTTGGGCAATATCAAACATTTTATATTTAAAACCTTTATTCAACTATTTATTACCTGTACATGTAAAATTACAGCATCATTTAAAAATCTGATGTAGATGACACATGACTTTCTTGTATGGCCTATTAAATTATACACGTTTTTGTTACATTTCATTTAAACTTATTTCCTCGAATTTCATTAGAGATATATTTTCTCATTCAACTAATTCTGTAGCATAAAATCGTAATTTGATTTAATCACATTATATTATTAAAAACCCTAATTCTAGTGCATAGTTATCATCAAAAAGCATAAAAAATGTGTTTTTTTTAAAAAACAGGTCAATTACCTTGTAGTTGGCTTCTGTAACAGAAATCTCTTCACGGAAGCCAACTACAAGTTAATTCGCACGCAGACCCCTGTCGCAATGGAAAAATTTCTATGAAACCGAATATAATTCGAGATTATAATAATTGAATATCTGGCATTAACCGATCAGATTAAATGCTTTTGTACTACTCATATCTAAGAAAGAATATTAGATGGCCCAGAAGGGTTTCACTACATATTATAGAGTTATATATACACAATGCACACAAAATTTTTCAAAAAGTAACTTCTTCTAAAATAAAACTGATAAAGTTCAGAGAAGAATTCATCATCACTTTGATTGGAAAAGAGATTCAACCAGTTTAAAAAAAAAATTAGACTGCAAAAGCTCCATTATTTATAAAGTCTACCAAATACCGAAAAAAACAGTGTCCAACAAAGCCATGTCGTATATGTACCCAAGCAGAAAAACACCGAGAAACACGTTATTTCTGTCCAACCTGTAAAGAGAAGCCAGCCTTTTGTGTGGAAGATTGTTTTAAGAAGCTACACAAACAATAAAATATTATTTTATATCTTGAATTTGAATTAATTTTTATAATTATATTTTTGTTCGTTTTTTAATAAATTTTCTGTTCATGCAAGCCAGCATTGATTTTTTGTTCTTATCCCAGAAGCCATCTATCGATATTAGCACTGATATATTTCGAGTTTAATCGTAGCAGCACAAAAATGGCAAATAAATACAGTACGAGATAACTCGTAGTTAGCATTCTAGAAAAGAATGCAATCTACAGGCAGTCAACGTGTTAAAAACTCAAAACGTCTTTATTAAAAACTGCAAAATACAGAAAAACATAAAACACCAAATACAGTTAAAAAAAAATCTACTTACAAATAAAATCAAAGTTTACGTGAAAACAAGCAATTCAGCCAGCAAAAAGGAAGACAAAATTTTTGGAGTGAAAAACTGAAAGTTAACTTTTGATCCCACTCGGCAGAAAGACACTGAAGATGGTACACTAACTGACTTAATTCACTATTCTGTTAAGTTTTATATATAAACAAATATGGCTGCCCTATTAGGCTTAGTTACACTTAAAGAAATTTTAAATAGTTGACATTCTACAACTATTCCATACAGATTAACTGAAAGCAATAAGAATAACATAATTCAATCACTTTTAAAACAAAAAATGTGCAATTTACCAACAAATAAGAATAAAAAAAAACTGAGCTCACTGAGCTGAATAACAGAGTGTATATAGATATATATAAATTTATATACTTTTGGTCTGGCTGATTTGAAAAGGGAAGTGCACAACTACATCTTACAGCAGTCCTATATACAAAATTTCAACGTTCTGAGCCTACTTGCTTTTGAGTTATACAAACTACACACATACATACGTACAGACACCATGGAAAAATCTCTTCTGAATCTATTTTAAATCTAATCCGTTTGGGGATAATAATCCGTTTTGGGAAAAAGATTCCTTTATTCTGTCCTTACCTACACTTCCCACAAAAACATTATTAAATTGCATTTGATATTATCATTGAAACATGATACCTGACATTTTTTGCGATTACAATACTTCCCTTACTTCATAAAAGGAAGTAAAAATATGTTCATCAATTACACATATTTTGAAGAAATTTTATGTTGTGTTTATTTTTGCAATAAAATTTCTGCATAAATATTAGAAAAAAGAATTTTAATGTTCAGAAGGTTATGTTATGTTGATTGCCTCTCTTTTTTTCTTTTAAGAATTTATTATCATTTATTTTCCTGCTTAAAAAAAATGCTTTAACAATTTTGACTAAAAATAAGAAAGATTACTTGAATAATTAAAAATATATTTATCTTATTTATCACTATTTTAATGCATTCAGACAAGTTCATTTTAAGAGGTACTTAACATTCTCTGGAAATTAAAAATTTTTTGTGATAATATAAATTACATACACAAAAATTTTAAGCAGCAATGATTTCAATCTTATCTTAATACTAATTTTAATTAATAGAATTCTAATCTTAATCAAGGGAATTTGATAGATAAGCTCATGCAAATTGACAAAATGCCAGCTATGTCAGTCAATAGCTCATAAAAGAGCCAATGATTACACATGGTGTATTTTGGCATAGAATTTACATAAAAGAGTTAGCTCTAAAACATAATTGGGAAATTAATATTACACCAAAATAAATTAATAGAAGAAAATGTACTTAAATAATCATCATAAAAATAAATGATTTTTAACAAAAATATTGTACTCTATTTCATACTACTTGCTTGTACCATAGTAAAATTACTTTTTTTTATTTGTAATTTTTCTCAAAATTTTAAAAACTGTAATTTTTTATTGGGTATATAACTTAGTTATTAGGCATTTTAAAAAATAAATGGGTTTACCAATTTGAATTCCATTTATTCTGTTAAATAATAGCTTTTTTTATATTTATGGAAAATATGGCAAACTATCAGTTTTGAGTATCAAAAGCATGTTAAGGAACCTATGACATGCACATTGTGCCAACATCTGAACAGAATAAACATTATCCAACCATTTTTATTTTTTATTTGTCTTTTTATCAGTGCTTCACTCATACTCACTGACTTTCTAGTTCCTTCAGAACTTGTCCTATATGATTTGTTGTTGACTATGCTCTTTAAAATGCTGCTAAAATGAGACACTGCACTGTCATTCAATATGTTTATGCTGTAGCTTGCTACTTCATTAACAGGATAATATTCTTATCTGAAAACTTTTCACTTTACATTATTTAACACATATTCACAGATCAAAGAACTAGGATCATTGTTTCTTCCTTCCTTTTTTTCTCTAAAGATATTTCTTTTATGGTCATCTTTTGCTGTTTCTTTTGAAGTTATTACAATTCTTTCTTGTTGAAATTATTTTTATGGTCATCAAAAGAACCTTCTTTATATCTTCAATGTAAACTTCTAAGTCTGTAGTTTTGCCTACAGACACTATCACAGATAAGAAAAAAATCCTAAATGGCAAGGCTCTGAAAGTCTCTGCCTGCAATCTTGCAATAATTTGGTCTATAATTTGGAATTCTGACCTTTCCTTAGGGATTATATGTGATTATGATGGTAATTTTATTGTAAGAAAAAAGGTAAAATTCATGGAACAGTCATAAGATAAATAGTGAAAATTAATAAAACTCTCTTAGCTTCAGATTGAAATTACTAATTTTGAAATTCAGGATTTACATTAAAGTTTGGCAAGGAAAGATATTTATCAGAAATATTTATCAGCATTAATACAGACAGCTTAACTAGCAGGCAACCAAATAAACATTTCATTATGCATTTTTAAGTCAAAAACATATATAAAAAAAGCATTTAACACAATTATTTTAGATCAAGATTCTCAAGTAACTGGATAGTGTTTTCATACATTATATTGTATATGCAGGGATTTTCTTCAATATGTAACTTGTTTCTGAAAATAAATAAATAAAAATTCAGTACCAAGATGTTTTGTTAGCATTTAGAGGCAAGAGAGGGCAACTTTATGTGTTTTGGGGAAATTATTTTTATTTTCATTCTAGAAAACCACCAAAACTAATTCAACTATAAACATTCTAGTATGAAGTTTGAAACAGAGTAACCCTACGGTGTCTTTTTGTGAAAACTCAAATGGAAAGTAGCATAAAGTTTATTTCAATAAAATGTAATCTAACAGTTATAATAGAGTAAAAAAAAAATAATACAAAAAAATCCAATGCTCCAAATTTATATATGATTTGGGAAAAGCCTGTTATTACTGAAATTAGGAATTCCCCTAAAATTTTTTTAAATAATTATACAAATTTGCACATTGACAAAGTTACTGTCCTTTTATGTTAAGATGCTAGCTTTAAATAAGTTATGGAAAATTATCTCATTATAATCTCCCACAATTATTTCTTCAATAGAAACATTTTTAAGATTTTATTTAAATTTTTACTCAGTTAAGATTTCAGATAAGCTATCTTATCAGTTCTCTCTAAAACACATCCTATTCATCTAAAATTGCAAAATAAGACAAGTATCAAAGAGAAAGCAGACATAGAAGTATAAATGTAAGCCATGACTTCAGGTGACACAAAAAGTATGACTGATTGATTGTTACTGTAAATAACACAGCTTTACTATAAGGAGTTGCTACGATGGCTTGCTGCTACTGCAGATCAGAATGAAGGAATAAGTTAGCTAATCATATGGATATTCAGCAGTGAGTGAGTGTTCCTTAACATACTTTTTGTTTGGAAGAGGTGAACTAGATATATCTCCCTCCAGCATATTAGAATACTTCCAGCACTTGTAAATAGTTACTGCTAATTTTTGTAATTGTAAATAGTTACTATGATCAATCAAGTCTACTTTGTAATTCAGTCACTTTTTGCAGTTCAGTCTGGATTCTACATCAGAATTTAATTTTTACTTTTTTCAATTGATTAAATTTCAGGGTTTCATTCAAATAATTTTTAGTTTCATTTTACTTTTTTGGTTGTGTTTTTGAAAGCAAAAATCAGCCAGAGGCAAAGAAAATCTAATCTAAAAAGTAAGAATCATGACTTAAGCAAGATTCTACAAACATGTCTAACAATATGACCAGTCAAAAATTAAACACAGAGACAAAACAAAATAATAAATAAATAAAATAAATAAATAAAGTTAAACAATTTTTTCCACACTAATAAATGACGTATATGTCTTAGAAATAAAACATATTACATATGATATAAATAAAAAGCCATTTCACAGTTATAGGGCATAGGGAAGAGCCATTTCATATTTAGTTAAGACCAATTTTTAAGCAACTTAAAAACTATTAGAAACTAATCTTTCAATTATATAATGAAAAGTTTGTTTCATTTTCAACACATGAAATACTATTTTGATTTTATAAGCAGAGAATTTATTGCACTCAACTTACTTGACTAATAATTGTAGTGAAAACCATCTTTCTTAACCTTGATGTCAATTTTTCTCCAGCTACAGAAAACATGAATGTCTGCAAAAAATCAGAATTAAATTACACCTACTTATAACACAAAAATTTCTAAAACAATGGTCTTCTAGAATTACATAAACCAAACTGCTCTGGGACAGATTTAAATGTTAAAAATAAGAACTGAAGATTTTATGAACTTTGTTATCCAACTTGATTTTGTGGTTAACACAAATTAACTTTGATTTGTTGAGCTATTCTCAACTCTTCCTCAATCACATGAATGATTTCATAATGATTACATTAACCCTCTGAGTGGCACAACTTTTTGGATCTGTTTATGAAGATTCTGTATTTAAACAGTATTTATTAGTGAAAGTTGTATAATTATTTAGTTTAGTCATCGTTTTCATAAACTGTTATTCATTAAGGTATTTAACCCTTACAGAAAGCAAGAAAGCAAAATTTTTTAAATTATAAGCTAATATATACCAAGTGATGAAAAAATTTCATGACTGAATAAACATGATCATGCCACTCAGGGGGTTAAATGGCGATTGTTGTTGTTTTGTAAGAATAGATGGTTTTCTGGTCATATTTAGTTTTGGAGTTTATTATTGAAAGTCATATATTGGGTTGACTGGAAAGTCATGTCGTATTTTGCTAACAGATGTCGTTAGTGCATTTTTTGGAACAGAAGCACCACGTGCATGCACCTAACTGAAATACTATATAAGGTCACACTTCTAGCCCATTCAATAAGCAGAAAATTGTTCGATTCGAATCAGTTGGATAAATTCCATACAAAGTTGAAAATGGAGGAAAAAACTATTGGTTTTCACTATATTTTGCTTTTTTATTTCCACAAAAGCAAGAATGCAATGCAAGCTTGGGAAAAGTTGCATAAGTTTATGGGCACGATGCTCTAATGACATGTCAGTGCCAGCGCTGGTTTGCAAAATTCCGTTCTGGCGATTTTGATGTGAATGATGCGCCTTGGTCAGGAAGGCCATTGGAGGCTGACGATGACGAAATAAAGACAATGGTTAAGTCTAACCCACGGTACATGACACAAGAGGTTCAAAGGCAGTACACATTGCTCAGAAAGTAACTCTTTTCTGAAGTGTATGGTCACTGGTGACAAGAAATGGATTATGTACAATAACGTTATATGCAAGTAGTCTTGGAAATAGTGCGATGAACCACCTCAATCCAAGTCCAAAGCGAACATCCACCAGGAAAAGGTCATACTGTCAGTGCGATGGGATTTCAAAGGTGTGCATTTCGAGCTCTTACCAAGGAATCAAACGATTAATTCAGCTGCATACTGTCAGCAGTTAGACAAATTGAACAATGCAATCACTCAAAAGTGGTCAGAAATCGTGAATCATAAAGGCGTTGTGTTTCACCAAGACATTGCAAGACCACACACTAGTTTGGTTATGCCCCAAAAACTGTTGGAGCTTGGTTGGAATGTGTTGCCCCACCCATTGTACTCGCCTGACCTTGCACCTTCAGATTACCAATTGCTTCGCTCTTTGCAGAATTCCTTGAAACATAAAACATTTGATTCCGATGAGGCTATAAATCGGTACCTGGTACAGTTTTTCACTTCGTAAGACAGGTCATTCTACCAGCATGGAATTATGAACCTTGTTGAATGATCAAAAAAGGTCATCGAACAAAATGTTCAATACATTATTAATTGAATTCTTATTTTTATAGGAATAAATCATCTTTGAAAAATATAGTAAAAATACGACATGACTTTAAAAGCAACCCAATATTTGCTTTCAAATTAACACAAGGTGACTACTGCTAAAACAATACATCAATGAATTTCTAGTTTTTTTATTTCATTGTTTTATACATGAAATAAGCAGCCAAGTAAAAATCAGCACTGAGCAAAAATACTGATCACAACAAAAACTTCAACATGAAGGCAAAAGCATCTAACACAAAACCTTTTTTTAAAACAAAATGTTCTTTTACCACCACATTACATAAAACTGAATTTCATGAATCAGTCTGAGAAAACATTGTTAAAAAATGGTTGCTGTTTTAAATACCTTTGTTGAAAGTTCTTTTCTTATTAGAAGCTAAGCTGAAGGAAGGGATTTTCATTGGCCCTGAACACATAAAATTATCATTGGATCAAAACTTCAAATTTGTTAAAACTGAAGTTGAAAAGAGAACTTGGACTGCTTCTAAAAATGTCATTAATAAATATGCAGGATATTTACTTAATTATGAAGGCATGCTAAAAAGTTCAAATCTTTATGCTACCCAATATGAATAAAATTTGAATTTTAAAATTCATACCCAGACTTTTCTCACAAATTTGATGTAGTAAGTGAAAAACAAGGAAAACATTTCTACCACGAGAGTTTAATAAACAGAAAAAAAAAAGATACAAGAGTTGATGAAATCTTAATATGATTTCGGATCGTGAGTAGATTTACTGCTTTTACACCATGGGTTCTCATGCAGGGAAGAATTCCCTCCTAAAGAGGAATTTCATAGCTTCAGAGGAAATCTGGTCAGCCTTCCCATTTAACTTTTCAGGACAATCTATTGACTTCAGTTTTCTATTCATACTATTACCATTTTAATTTACAGCATTTTCCTAGCACTGATTGACTTACTAAAATTTTAGAATGGCAGGTTAACATGTAAATAAAATCTTAGTATGGCAATCCTGTTTTTGAACTATCTTAAAGCAAAATCATATTGTATGAACATTGCATAGTACAGATACTACATGTAATTATAGACCATATAAATATGTACATGTATCGCTAAAACCAATAAACGATGTACAAGAGCCAGAGAAGTATTTCTTACTAAAATTTAAGTATTTCTGGATTTCTCAACTTTTTGTGTATTTTTTTCAAATATGTTTATTGAGTGAACAAATAAATAAATAGACAAAATGCAATTATATTTTTATTTAATAATCAATTAATAATCTTCAATTTCAATTTAATAATCTTTTAAATGATTGATATAATTTATAAAAACAGTGGCAATGCAAATAATATTGACTATTTACGTAATATTCTTATAATATTAAATACAATTTACAATAACTATATTTTGTAGAATACGCAAAGTACAAATTTTAAAATGTTGCATTAAGCATAAGAAATTAATGAAAATAGAAGTCAGATAGATTAAAAAAAAAAGAAAGAAAAGGAAAACTGAAAAAAATTCTTACAAATTAATTTTTATTTATAGCTTTTAAATAAATACAGTTTTTAATAAAACAGTTAATTTATCAAAAAAGTCACTTACAGTGTCTACAATATTATTTCCTAACACCATTTTTCCTTCTTTACTTTTACTTCTGCTAAATTAAATAAGCAATCATTATATACGATCAGAAATTTGAAAAGAAAAATAGCTTACTTGTAGAAAGCATGCAATCCCAGCAGATACTGCCATGGCAAGAAATACGAGAGAATAATAAGAGATATCATTCAGAATGCTTTCGCTTTGTTCTGCCAGAATCTAAATATAAAACACATATAAATTCAAAACGTTTACAAATAGACATTATAAATACAATCAAAATACATATTATAAAACTTAAAACTAAAAAGAAACAGTTACAGTTACAAAAGGTAACTTTATGAAGAAACATTCATCTTTGTCAACATAAAATTAAAATATAGAGGCTCATATAATCAGAGAGTTAGTTATATTTAAATGCAGTACAATTACACAAATATATGAATAATATTCTTGAATATTGTTCTGTATTAAATATTCTGCATTGTACAATACATCTTTTAGTTCAATAATCATGCTTTTATTATTTTAAGAATGAATGATTGTGAAAGAAAAAAGAACTCTTATACAAAATATAATTTCTTCTATAACGGGAAAAGTGTCAAAATTAAAAACTTAGGATTAACAATTACTATAACTACAACAATAATTTATATCAGAATATGTTTAGGTTAAATTTAATCCCATGTCTTTTTGTTAATAATTTTCTAAGCCATAAAATAAAAGAGAAACTTTGCAGAAGAATAAAGAGGAACAGAATTTTTCTACTGCATCCAAAAGAATAATGTCTTCAAAAAACATTTTTGCTTATGAAAAGCTGCTTGACAACAGTTGTATTCTGCAAAAGAACTGTTTTTACTTCTCATAGTTCAATCACTGAATCAATAATAGCAGGCAATGATCATGATTAGTTGGAAAAATAAATTTTGAAGCTTCATAGACACACTGTATATATCAGAAAAACATATTTGTATGACATAAAAAACCATAATTTTTGTTATTTCACCATGATTAAATCTTTAGCTATTTATAACACGGGCCATCAGCCGACTTCGGCTTGGCCACTACTAAGGCCAGAAGTGGTGGTCACTTTATTATGGAAGCACCCAATAGGTGGGCCACCTTTGCCTCCTTTGAAGGGTTGGACAGTTACAACCATGCCTTCTCCGAGATTCGAACGCGGGCCCTTTGGTATCGCAGTTGCCTCCCCTAACCACTATGCCATCTGGGTGGCAACATGAAATTGTTTCTGTATGGATTTGACATAGGCACAAATTTCCTAAAATCTTTTAAGTAAAGAAGGTTTTTTTTTTTTAAATCATCACCATAATAAAAATTAAATATCTGACAGAAAAACTTGAAATTATAATACTTACACCAAGTATATCACCAAAAACTATGCCATAAACAGGTGTGAAAATTCCCATAATTAATGCAGCTATTGAACCAACTAATATGTACGGCCATTCAGGAGCACACATTTTAATAAGCCGAGTCTGAGATGGAGCAGCTTTTTCATCTTCCTCCTCCTCCTCCTAAGAAAGCAAATTTTACTCATTCTACTGTTCAAAATTAAAAATTTTACAACATTTAAAATAAAATGATACCCTGAAACTTATGAATAATAGGTATCAATAAAAATAAATAAATCAATTAAAGCAGAAGTACACAAATTTGTTCTTACAAATTGGTTTAAAAATATGTTATTAACTAAATGCAATCAGTATTAAAAAAATAAAAATAAACAAATAAAAGACCAAAAGAATTACTACATCTATCACCAATTTTAAACAACAGAATTTGCCCAAAAGATGCTTTTCATCCAAAAATGTCCTCCTGAAAACCATACTCATTCAGCACAGTTTAACATTAAAAAAGCATATGTTAATTACATGTTAAGCTTCAAGCAGAAGATAATTAATTTTACTTCAGAGATAAGCTAATGATTATGTTTTCTTTTAATACAAAAGTTAAGAAATAAATTACAATGTATCTCTTATTCCTTCATTCTTACATTTAAAAAAATTTCCTTATTATTATTATTCCTTATTATATATTTAAATTTTATAATTTTCGCTCGATGTATGATACACTGACTACCTAATTATCTTTACAACGAATATCTTCATCACATCAAGCTCTTACGTATGAGGATGTTCAGCAAGCTCTTTTTTTTTTATCCTTAGCAAAACACCTTGAAAAAATATGGCTATCTCATCTATGAGGGCATTGTGTACTTAGGTCAGTAATAATATAAATGAAAATAGTAAAGATACAAATCCATAGCCATAAATGTGAGAATACAACATTTAATTATATTCTCTGCACAACAAACTAGTTGATACTTAATAGCGTTTTCATTCAAATTCACATAATTTTGTTTCAAGAAATTCCTCTAGATTTGTTCTTGTTAAGCTACTAATTAAATTTTTTGAGATAAATACATACTTAGAAAAACAGAAGATTAAGTTAGTCAAGTCTGAACTCAAATTACATCTGCAATAGTTGATGGATGATAAAAATTGAATTAGCATTTATGAAAAATAGATTGACTATATTAGTTATTAAGTTTAAAAATACATATATTTTAGAAGCAAACAAATAATGTCTTGCATTCCAAATAAATGACTATTTGACTTTAATAATCAGAAATTTAACTTCCCACTCTTATATGTATACACTAACATGGAAACCCTTTTCAATTGATATGTTTCCTAGCAGAATTTCAACTGTGTTAATAAAAAATAATTATAAAAAAAAGTTGATAAATATAATTTACCTTCATTTAGCACTGCAATTTACCTTCATTTAACATAATAATTTTCAACCCAGTTAAAAATCACTGCATTTCAGTCATTAATCAGTTATTTTAAAATTAGAGGTTTGCAAGTTATATTTTCATGAATACAATTTTAGTAATTTTTCATTAAAAATATTCAGTCAGAATTCTTAGCTGTTGACTTTACAATAATAAGAGTAAGAATACGCATTTCATATTTTCTGAAATGATATCTCCCTTCATTTAGCTTGGTAAACATTGAATAACTTAACATTACACATTTAAACAAAGTAAATAAATGAACAAAAATATCTCCTTTTTCATTTATTAGATATCAGCTTTAGGATTATATTTTCTTGCAAGATAACACTAAATACAAAATTACACATTGTGAATAAATTTTTAGAATTAAAAAAAATATTTTTATAGAAAATATAAATTGATGTATATTTTTAATGACCAAGAATGACATTAAATGCAAGCATTTTGTTTTTCTGCTCATTAAGTACAAATATCTAAAAAACATTGACTGTTGAAAAGTGAAATTTACCGTAGCAGCTTTTTTACTCCGATGACTGGCAGCTGAAAATGTACGTCTAGCATTCCGTGGAAGGGTATCATCTGAATTATACGACACAGAGCTGAGAATACTCATTTGGCGTTCAAGCATTGGTAAATCTTCATCTAAAATATCGTCTTCCTCTTCATCCTCCTCTTCTTCAGCACTTTTAGTCTGGATTACAGATAAAAAATAGTGACTTAACCATCTTATTTGAAATAAATAAAATAAATACAAAGCAGCGTACCAAATAATATTGACAAGGACGATTATGTACTAAAACTATTTTAACTACCTGAGTCATGACTAGTTCATAGTAAACTCCTTTCTTCTCCATAAGTTCATCATGAGTACCCACTTCAGCAATTACTCCATTTGATAATGCAATGATTTTGTCAGCTGTTCGAATAGTAGACAATCGATGAGCAACTATGATAGTTGTTCGACCTTGTCTTGCCTAGATAAGATAAAAATATAAACTTATTATACAGACTTGGGTGAAGCAAGTACAATAAAATTATTATTCCACAAGAATTTTTTAAGTGTTTTTCTGTTCTACTTTACCACTGGCTGATTTTTTTCAATCTGATGGAATATCAAACTCTAGCAAAAATTTTGTTACAGTAACTTTATGAAAAAAATAAGATGACTAAATATTCTTAAATTAAAATGCAATGCAAGAATAAGTAAACACTTCATTAAAAATTAAAAAAAAAATTAATTGAATTATGTAATAAAATATTGCAAATTGAGCAGAAAATTATTTAAATGAGTCAAACTTTTTAAAAATGAATTAACTAAAAAGAAAAATGGTAATGTATTATCCCAACAACTGTAAAGGATTGCTACTATGAAGTTGGCGAAGATTCCGTCAAAACGCACCAATTTTTCCTGCAGAATTCTGAAGGAAAATATACCTTTTCATTTAAAAAACAACCAGTCATTAACCTACTTCGATTTTGTGCTTTGTAAAAAAGTTTCCGTTAATTTTTACTATTTTGTCAAGCCCTTCGATATTACCAGAAGTTAAGAATGCTATGAACAACTTCCCACAGGTAATTGTTTCAATCTATTGCAGTTCTGTAGCCCATATTCGACTGATTATATTGTGTCTATTAAAACACACTTTTTCGATGACAGAATCACACCATTTGCTGCTCTGTAGAATGCAGATACCAAATCTGAATAATTTTTCAAAATGCAAGGAAAAAAACAGCAATAACAGTTAATTTATATTTTTATTCATGAAAACAATCAGTCAATCAAGGTTATGTTAGATGAAAGTGCAGGTGTCAGAAGTATGTTGCTACACCATGCTTATACATAACTGGCACTAAATCACTCGGTTTGGTAACAGTTTCATGGTCAATGGACAATATGCAAGTACCTGAACAAAAAAAATTACACAGTAATTAAAACTCAATACAAGTTTTTCACTATTATTTTAATCCTTAAAATATCCCTCATACTTCAACAAAAATATAATAAATGTAATTCAAAACTTCTTGTTAATTCCATTAAACTTCTTGTTCTTACCATTTTTCTTTGTATAGATACAGAGTGCACACAAAATGTTATGCCAATCATTCCATAAAATTTTTAATATTATTTACTGAACGTTAAAAAAGTATATTCAGGCACTTTATTCATGGAAAATCTGGCAGATGTCTGAAGATGTCAGAACTGGACACTAATTTGCCTCAAAACAGCAGTTTGCAAGATGGCAGGTTATGGCTTGTTAAATATTAAACAGAGAGTGAAAGTTCTAACATTTATGAAAGAAACAAAGAGTTTTGTGGCAATACAAAGATGTTTTTGAGCACACTTTGGTAGACGATCAACTCCTAGCAAACAGTTCATTCACACAGCTGGAAGCCACTGACTCTGTGCTGGAGAAAAATTGACTGTGCCCATCAAATATCAACAACCCCTCCCACCTGAAAATGAAAACAGGTCTCCCTTTACACACTCAGCATTTTGTGCAAGATGGAGTCCATTCATGCACCGTAAATGTTGTTCTTGATTGCCTGTATGAGATGTTTAATGTGATATACTGTTAGATCTGAACATTATGAAGGTGAGAGGCAGTGGCCTCCAGCACAGCCAGGCTATTAATCCATGAGATTTCTCTGGATGGGATTTTTTCAAAGATAAGTAATTTGCAAAGAAGCCAATAAATATAGCACAACTCAAGGCTCTTATTGTGAAGTTGTCAAATGCAAATTTGGAAGACGTGTGTTGGAGGGCTGTAGCAAATACAAAGGTTCCCTGTAAGAAGTAGTAAAAATAAAACGGTAAGCAAACTGAACACATTTTGTAATAAACTCACTTTCCATGCTCAGACAGCTAACATTATACATTCATTTTATCATATTCTGTTGACAAATAAATGTGCATCAAACAAAACAATGGATATGGCACTTCATGAGTCACCCTGTATATATCAGACAAAAAGATGCAAATATATTATACATCATCCCTTAAAAAATTATGTCTAAATTAAACCCAAAATAAAAATGTAAATCATCCCAAAGCAAAAATGAAATATAAAAAATTAGGCAAAGCAATAACCTTCTACTTGCTGTATATTTTAACCAAGACTATCAATTCTGAAAGCAACAGGTGACAGGTCCTTTCTTCATCAGAAGAAAAAAAATTCTACAAAAGAGGAAGCTGATTTATACAAAAGCTGAACAGTCAAACAAACAGGTAGGTAGCTCCCAAGGGCCATACAGTGAAAAGGTTCGCGCATTCCGAAACTGAGACATAGAGCACATGTGTGAAGTCTCAACGTATGACGTCACAGGGCGACCAGACGAGACCTACGTGATATATGAGTCCCAAGGTCTGTACAGTTCAAAATTACATCAAATTGGATATAAAGTTGTGGCTGTAGTGAGTGATATGAGTGGATCTAAACACACACTGTGGAAAACATTGCAAATAAACAAAAATAAATCATGGTGTATGCATCCGATTACCAATGAAAATATTTATTTTTTTGAAGATGCGCCGCATCTTCTGAAGCTTATTCGTAATTGGCTTTTAGATACTGGTTTTGTCTTAAGCGATAACTCAATTATAAGTAAAACTCCACTTTTGGAATTACTTAAAATTAATGCTGGTGAATATAAAGTTTGCTGTAAACTGACAGAAACTCACATATTATGTGAAAAATCTCAGCGACAAAATGTACGTTTAGCATCACAGTTGTTTTCAGAATCAACTGCAGCTGCGTTAGAGAGATACAAGCCTGGGTCGGATCCTAAATTATGTTGTGATTTAGCACATTTTATCAAAGAAGTAAATAACTGGTTTCATATTTTCAATAGTTATATTCCGGAAATTTTTGGATTTCCGTGTAAAAAGTGCTTACGGGAAGTATATAACAACTCAGGATGCAACAATAGATAATTTTTGCAAAACTGTGAAAAACATGAGGTGCACTGGAAAAACGTCATTGCAGGTATTTCAAAAAGGTGTTCTAATTTCTAGCACATCGTTAAAAAGTCTCTTGCATTATGTCAGAGAAAAATATAACTGATCATACATTCTAACGCATCGTTTAAATAAAGATGCTCTCGAAAATACATTTTCGCAATTAAGGAACAGAGGAGGACTAGATGATCATCCTACTCCTCCTAGTGCTTTATATCATTTACGTATGGTGATAATAGGCAAGAATGGTTTTATTGGAGCCCGCGGAATCACAAATACGGAAGGCAGATTAGAAGATGATTATCTAATGTCTAAGGTTTTGCGGCCTGCTGGTGTAAAAGTTGTTGTTGGAAACGATGACAAAATGTCATTTTCATATTCAGAAAACAGTGATACTGAAAAAAATATCGATTCCCTATCTGAAAAATCCGAACTAAAATTGGATATGAGTATCACAGAAAAGAATGGTTTAAGTTATATTGCAGGGTGGATAGCAAAAAAACATCATATCGAGTACCCTAATCTTGGGGGAATTTTAGTATAAACTGAAAGAAGATCCAAATTGTATTTCGTCGTGGATATAACATCTGTCTCATGGAGGATTAATTCAACCCTCTGAAGAGTGAAAAATGCAGGTCCATAAAATGGAAGAACAATTTTTAATTTTCAACGGTTCCACTTTAAGAAAGGAAGGAAATATTATAAAGGACTTTGTCAAAACCCTTAAACAGCAGTTTTCCGACACAGATGAAAACTTACTTAAGTCCTTTGCTAGAATTCGAACTTTCATACGATTAAGGACTTTAAATCAAAAATTATTTAATAAAAAATATTCGAAAGCACAAAAAAGAAGACTAAATTCAGTCGACGAAAACTGTGACATAACGCGGAAAAGAAAAAATAAATTGAAGAAAATAATTTCATAATATCAAAAAATTATTTCTTTAACTGAATATAAATCGAGCTATCTTTTGTTTTGTTATCTTAAGTGCGCTATTTTTTTAGCCTAACCATTGTAAGGAATACTTAAAATTTTTCTTCAAGCAAAGCTTAGCTGCGGAAAAAATGGTGTATCCAGCATATCTGTTGAAAGTAGTATTTTTTATTAAACAGAACTGATCCAAATTACGTAACTAGACTAAAATTTTAGATGCAAATATCTGGTTACTTTTGGAAAGAAAAATATATTTTGTATTATGTATTATCTGATATATTTTTTATTTTTAAACGTTCATCTCATAATATTTGTATATATTTATTATATATATATAAATGCATATATCTTAGTGTAAAATATTATATGTATATATATAATACATCTTCATAATGTAAAATAAATAAATAAAAATATTTTTGATTCTGAAATAGCGAATTGTGACATAAAAAAATCTGCAACTACAAAAATTTATTTTGTTTTTTTACAATAGCATTTGCAAATTTATGTGCCAGTTCCTTATTCAGTATGATATTTGAATTAGCTTAGATTTTGTTTAGAATTTAATAAATATAGTCACTAAACTTATGCAATTTACAGCACATAATTTGGGTTCTGAACTTAATTTGAACTGGCTTTTGGTTTGAATCATTTAAAGTTTATTTTTATAAGATATCTTTATATACTGTCTTAGAAATTATATGCTCAAGTCTAAAATATGTCAAAGAAATAAGGGTATGTACAATGCAAATTTATTTTTCAGGTTAGTGTTCATTCATTGATTTGCGTATTTAATCGATACCTTTAGTCTTAAATATATATTTCAAAAGTTGTATGTATGCAAGTGGTATGTATGTCGATAGAAATTGTTTATTAGATATTTATACATGTTAAATTATGATTTAGTTAATATACATCTTTAACACTTTAATGTAAACACCTAGCAAATAAGAACAGTCAAATAAGCGCAAATTCGTTTCATGCGCCTACCGTAGTTTCTACTCTCGTAGTATGAGAGAAAGCAACAGAGGTCTCCCTGTGACGTTACGATGTGGTTGACCATTCAACGCGTTTTCCCTCTTATGCGCGAACCTTTTCACTGTACGGACCTTGGGTAGCTCCATCTGCCCATGGATTTGCCAATGGCACTACCACCCTCTTTGCTGTACTGTTTGGCTTTTGGTAAAAGACAGCTTCCTTTTTTGCAGAATTTCTTTTCAGCAGGTGATGAGGGACATGCACCTGTTGCCCTTGAAGTCGACAGACTGAACAGAGTCTTGATTAAAATACATGCGAAACAGATGGCTGTTGCTTTGGCTATTTTATGTTTCAGTTTGGCATGTTTCTCTCAGCTCTTAAAAAAGGAAACTAAATCATTCTTTCTTTTATGTAATGATCATGCATATCAGTATTATGATTACTTAATATAAAAAAATTAATAATTAAATAAAAATTTTAAAGTAAATAAGTTATTTTATTTAGAAAGCTTTTTTTAAGTTTAATTTGTGCATAAAAAATAATTACTTCAAGAAAGAGATGGGCATACACAATTGTACACTATGCAAAAAAAAAAAAAAAAGGATAGTTCTATATCTTCCGTTCTCCTGGGCCAATTAATGAAATTCAAATTGCGTTTTTCATGTCTCGAAAGCGTGACTTAGGATATACATTAGATTTATATATGGCATTTTTTTAACATAGGTATTTTGACACAAAATGGGTCTTTTTTTTTAAATAAAATACCAATTTTTTTCTATCTTTCGATTCTACAACTCAAATTATGCCTAAATATTAAATTTTGTAAAATTTAGTACGAAATTTATGGAAAAATTCAAAAATTTAATTTGGTGAATTTTTTTCAGTTTGCGCCAAGAATAATTCACTAGGCGAACTTAATACGTGGCAACCTATTTTCCTATCTCTTCCATTGTTATGGAGTGGAAAAAATTTCACATCATTTCTATGTTTTTACACTGTGCCATGAACAAGGAAAAAGTCACATCGTTCTTCTTTCAAATAATTTCAGCAAAGTGTGTACACCACATTAGATGTTATTATCGCTTTCAACAAATATGCCAAATTAAAAAATGTGCCAATATATAAATTCACGTATATCTTCGAAAATTTTGAATAAAAAGCTCCAATTTTTTGTAGGTATACTTAGAAATACATCTACTTCAAGTCGATTGTAAAAATTTTATAGGTTATAATCCAAATTTTTTTCAAAAAGTTTATAAAAATTATTTAAAAATACAAATTTAAAAAATAAATCATAAAAAAATGGGTGAATTTTGTTTGGAGTGAACCTACATTTCAAACTGTGAAAGAAGGAATCAAGTAAGTGTAATAAAAAAAGAGATATTAATAAATACATACCAAATTGAATTAACATTGAGGAGCTAAAATTTTTAGAGCTAATTTTTTAAAAACTACTTGTGCAATTTTTACAAAACTTGGTAGTTTGGCATAATTTGAATCGTAGAATCGAAATACGGGAAAAAAATTGGCATCTCATTTCAGAAAAAGTCCAATTTTATGTCAAAATACCTATATTAGAACAATGCTGTATATAAATCTAATACATATCCTAAGTCGTGCCTTCGAGACAGGGAAAAGGCAATTTGAATTTCGTCAATCAGCCCAGTAGAACGGGAGACATAGAACTGTGTCATTTTTTTTTTTTTGTGCAGTGTACATGTACTGCACCTTTACCTATGCATTATTTAACAGAAGCAGAACTTTATTAACATCTCTGAGGTTATATAAATTAAATTGTATTTTAAAATTAAGCTCGTTATATTTTCATTCATTTTCTATACAGAACAGCAATTATTAACTAAGATAGCATAATGTAATTATTATAATACAAATCAGAACAGACCTGATCAAGAGCTGATTGTACTATTGCTTCACTTTCAGTATCTAAAGCTGATGTTGCTTCATCTAAAAGCAGAATCTTTGGATTTTTTATCAAAGCTCTCGCAATAGCAATTCTTTGCTTTTGGCCACCACTTAATTGAGTTCCACGTTCACCAACAAGAGTATTATATTTCTGTAGAAAAGAATAAATACAATTTTTTAAACTATATTAGACTAGGTTCATAGGTGGTTAATCAGAATATTAGTATAGAGAGTTATATAAACACAAATAGCAACACATTTGGAGTTTTAAATTAGGTTCAATTTTCCCCCTAATTGTTTCATTATCCACCTAGAAATCTTACAAGGAAGTACAAGAAAATCTCTGAACTACATTACTCAGTTTAATCTTAAGTTGCATGTAAACAAACTGGTTTCCATCAATTTATTTTTTTTAAAGCAAAATGTAAATGATTACATTAATGTTCCCATTAAAGCTGTTTTTTCTCCCGCATTATAAATATACTTTTTCAGAGTATTAATAAAAACAGAAGCAAGAAGTGCACATATAAACAGATTTCGAGATTTCTGGATTAAAAAACTTAAACTGGCATAAAAAAACTGGCTATAAAAGTAATACTTTTATGTTTTCTTCTTTTCATAATTATTACTTGTAATTAAAAAAATGTGAAGAAGTATGCCCCAAAGATAAATTAAACTCTGCTGTTATGGTATATACAGCATCTAGCAACTTAAAAATACTATTTTCTAGATTAATGAAATTATTCATAAATGAAATTGCAAACTTTGAACTTCATATATTTTCACACTCCATAAGCTCAATTTTTTTATTTTATCAAAAACCTTTTTATATGCATTACCATAGACTCAAAGCAAAAAACCTACAGCAATAACTGTTTTACAACTTTGAAAATGTGCATGTAAGGCATATTTTTTAATTAACTATTTGTTAATTCTTAATTAATAATTAGTTGTCATCAATTTAATTAACTTCAAATCCATATATAAATTGAATAATTAAAAATACTTCATGTAAATTACATGCATATTTAATACAGAATTTTCATTTTACTTTTCAAGCAGAAATCTCAATAAATCTACTAATATATTATTAAAGCATATAATCATACAGGAAATCAGAATCTATAAATCATATATCTATATGAGGTTTGGGGTTTCTAATTTCCACAGGGAAAAGAAATTATCAAAAAAAAAGTTTTGGATGCACAAGAATACATATATCATAAAAAATACTAATAATTTATTTACTGATTTTTTTCAAAACAGTTCTTCATTTGCCTGCATATTTATTTTTTCAGTCAGATCTGCTTCAAGAGTTTTCATACCTAAATTTGGTTGAAATTCAATCTGATTTTTTTTTTAAAGTATTAGAAAAAATTCATTTGGAAGCTGCATTTGAATGAGGTATTATAAAAGCAGCAAGCATTACAATAGGTAATACTTTATATTTAATGCACCAATTCACATCTTTTAATTTTTGAATTTCTTCCCATGCTGTATCAATACACAAATCTGCAACTTCTTTTAAATAATCTACTTGATACATAGAAAACTCCTGTATACCTGAGCAAGATATTTTCCCCCAATAATGGATGGGAAGGCATTCACCAAGGAATGAACCAATGAAAATGAAATTTTAGTCCTCAAATTGATGTCAGCAAACTTCATCTTGTTTTATGAATGGATCATTTAGAGGAAATTTATTTGTTATGCATGTTACAAAACATGACGCCAGAACATGCAGTCCCCTCCAAAAAAAAAACCTACACTGAATTGAAAAATAATTTCACTTCACTTTCATTCAACTTGGCACTTGTTTCTGCACAAATCATAGAATTTTCATTTCATTTTTGTTTATTATACTGCTGAAATGGAATAGATATCAAAGTGACATTTGCATTTTCTCCAAAAATTACTGATGGTTTTTCACATCCAACAAATTCTCTTCTCAATTTATGTATATAAAGGCCTTATTATTGCAAATTAATATTTACAGTTGCAAGCAAAGTATTCTTCAAAAATAATAAATACAATTTTATGGTAGATGACTGTCATGTTTTCTTAATGTTTTGCAATCTCTTTCCTTATAATTCTAACTATTATCTGGTTGACCACCAAAAAAGTAATCAGGACATTTCCCAGTTTCAAAATAGGAAGCATCTGACTGCGATTTTTCAAAATTTTATGAGATTTTGCATGTCTCAAAATTTGTACAGGAAGTTTGAATCTGTTCTTCCATTATAAACTTTTCTTTATATAAATATATATATATATATATCTGTTAACAGCATTTCTATTTCTGAGCTAATTAATTTTTCAGTGGCATTTTTTTTTTCAGCTTATATGCAGGAGGCAGCACAGACAACCTTGGATGATTACAGCTGGCTGATGCATTTTGATAAACGATGCTACACCTTTAAATTTTCCCAACACATTACTAGCATTGTTTGAAGAAAATGATAAACAATTTTTCTATTCTAAACCTTTGCTTATAAAGTATTCATTTATACAATTAAAAACGCCCTCTGGTATCATTCATGCATTCTAAAATAGAATTCAATGAAATAATCATCACTTCCTTTTCTTTGCTATAATATGTCATAATCAAAGGGTACAGTTTGTTACCATTAATGCCATCAGTACTTAGAGTAAATGATATATTGTACTCTACTTTTACAATATTCTCAACAGTACATTTTTCAAGTGTTTTCAAAATTCCAGCCCTTTTGGTAAGCCTGGACCTAAATGTTTTTGCTACGGTAAAATCCAGAAACACTGCATTGACAAGCTATTTTGAATCATCCAAAACTGAAATTGGCAGAACATGTTCAATTAAAAAATTTAACAAAATAGCACTCAGCTTTTAATGCATCTGTTTCATCATCTTCTATGAAGGATTTTTTTTTTGTTTATTTAGATTCTACAGAACCAATTTCTTTATGCTTTTGAGAATACACAGTTTGTCATTTACAGCCATCTTTTCCACTATGCACAGCTCAGAAGTCTTTGTTGCATGCACTGTAATATGCATGATTTATGGAAATTTCAGATATTTGATTGGATGGAAATTCTGTAAAATATGAATCTTTAAATTTCTGTCTTAATAACTTTAGCTCTTAATTTAGTGCAGAATAATTCACCCCAAAACTTCCAGCTGAATCACAGTTCACAAGATACATGCACTATGCTCTCGCTGTAACCTAAACTAGTAGAGCTGAAGCAAAGTAAGTCCTTCACTGAACAGAACTAGATTACAGAGGATAATGGTCCGAGTTTACTGATCTAGGATTGCCTACTCTTCAGAACCAGCAATGCACTCAACAAGTGATACATGATGTCATGAGCATTCAGCCAGCCATCAGATGAAATGTTTATGTTTTGCATAAACATTTGCTTAGACCATTTGCTTGCTATATATTGCTGTTCTCCATAGCTTACATATTATTTCCCTTCCTCTCTTTCTGTAAAATCCATAGCTTTTCCCATAGCTTGTAGTTTTTCAGGAATTTCTGTAGAGACTACAAAGAATCCATAGAAGTTGGAGTCTATGCATTAACACTAGCCCCTTTTAATATATTCATGTGTTCGCCAAGAAGTATTTTTAGTTATGAAATTATCCACTTTTTAAACCACATTTCAAAATGTATGGATTAAAGAAGGAAAATTTTAAAATTACAGCAGTTTGCATGTGAATACAATAAAAATTTTATTTTCCATCACTTATACTCTCTTGTTGTTTCATTTCTTAAAAAAAAAAAAAAAAAAAAAAAAAAAAAAAAAAAAAAACTTTAAAAATAAAAAAAAAAAAAAAAAAAAAAAAAAAAAAAAAAAACAGCTTTAAGTTGTCCGGAATTTATAATATTGTTCAAAGAAATTTTACGGATAAAGTGGCAAATAATACTTAAGCTAACTGGTTAATTGCTTAAAAAATCAAAATGTTAGTTGAAAGCAAAACTGCATTTTGTTGATTCGGGGAAAAAAGAAAATATTGGAAACATTTTCATCAGGTTTTCCTTGAAAATCATTAATGGACTAAACATTTCATTGGGATATTAGTGAGGGATTTGATTTGTCTTTGCAATGTTATAATACAGCAACTCAACTTTGAGTATCTAATATCAGATCATTCCTCCCTCCTCCCCTTTTTAAGGAATGTGATTCACACATTCCGACAGCACAGTCAGACAGCATATTTACAGTGGAGGGGAAAAGTCTTTCCATTAGTGAGGAGAAAGCCAGGGTAGTCCCATACATTCAGAAAAAACAAATAGAATCTTATAAAAAAAATAAATAAATAAATTCAGAAAGTTTTATAGCCCACAGAATTCTAAATATATTAACCAGAAAACATTACTATGTTCTTACCAAAGGTAAAGCATCAATGAAACTGTGAACATTAGCAAGTTTAGCAGCTTTCTCCACATCTTCTTGAGTAGCTCCGGACTTTCCATAACAAATGTTTTCAGCAATAGTAGTTGAAAACAAAACTGGCTCTTGACCAACAAGGCCTATATTATCTCTAAGCCATCCAACATTTAAATCCCGTACATCAACACCATCAATTTCCACCTATATAAAAAAGGAACATTAAAAGATTTGTTCTTCAAGAAATGTAAGATTTTAACAGCAAGTATTATGATAATAAACTATATACTTACACTTCCTCTATCTGCATCATAAAACCTTTGGATCAATTGTACAATAGTACTTTTGCCACAACCACTTGGTCCTACTAATGCAACTGTTTCACCAGACTTGATTTTTAAGGAAAAGCCTCTTAAAATCTACAAGGAAAAGAAGATGAAATATAATAAAACAGGATTTTTAACATAAAAGTCTGATTATTTTACAGGCATTTTCTTTGAAAAAGATAAAATAGAAAAGTACTCACAGGAACATCTGGACGGGCTGGATAATTAAAATGTACATCTTTTAAAGTAATATTTCCTTCAAGATACTGAAGTACTTTACCACTTTCAGAGCTGCTGTCTATTGGTGGTTTCTAATCGATTGAATAAATAAATGTAATCAATGTGACAGCCATACTTTTATTTATTCTAAAAATGTAAATTTTACTGTAATCTGGTAATTTTCATTTCAGTTGAATTACCAATTACCAAATATGAAAATCAAATTATAAAATGTTACCTCAGAATTAATATTTAAGCAGTAAGATAAAACTAGGTTTTTATTGTAAAATAGTAAGGAAATCAATACAAAGGAAATAGCACAAAAGCACAAAAATAGTACAAAAAGAAACTCATGACCATCGCAGTATCATACATAACGTCTATGGTGAATTCAAAATTAAAATTGACAAATTACTTGACAACTTTACAGAAGTGAAAAAACTAAATTTTAAATGACTATGGCATCTATGGCTACCACAGCTGCTACTCCCACATTTTTATTTTCCTTATTGTTATTATTCCTATCATTTTTATTTTCCTTATTTAGCTGCTATTCCATATTTTTATTATCCTTTTTCAATATATATATATATATATATATTTATTGAAGGTTTATATATATATATATTTTGTGCAAAAAAATCTAGGCGTAATTGTGTTTTGCTTTTTAAAAAACTGTTTTGTAATTAGATATATATATATATATATATTGGATGTTTGGTTAATCTTCAACCCAATTTAAGGGAAACTGACAGTACTTAATTATGTTAGAAAATAAATTTAAACACACGCTTATTATAAGATATATTTCCAAAAGTACTTTTCATTTATTCCTGTCAACATTTCTTCTGTAAAATAATCTTGTTCTTTAACTGCCAAGTTTAAAAGATGAGTAACTTAAACTATTCTCATAAAGATTTGAAGAATTCAGAAATATTTAAGTGCAATTTTATTGTTAAATTTTTCATTATATTCAGCTTAGAAAAATTCTATTCAATTTGAGTTTTAAATATTAATGGTGAACAATTTATGACTAAACAGCCTTTCGGATTTTTAATACTGAGCATTTTTAACATATCATATATCATGTTAAGATATATCTGTAAACCAGGTTTAACATATGAAAATAACTTACATTGTAGTTATGTCATATGACACAGTTAAAAAAAAGCTGCAAAAAAGTTCTTAATTAGCTTTTCCCACTTTATAAAACATAAAGTAACTAATTTATTATACAGAGTGTTTCAATACTGAATAGAACAAAACGAATAGCATAGAAAAAATTCTGTAATTGATTTGTTAAGTTGAAACAAATTAATTCTGAAATTACAAATACAAAAGTTTTATATGGCCTAAGCAAAAAATCTGGTTATGAAATCACTACTAGATGCACTGTTAATCAAAATGATGCCATCCATGCAGGAGAAAGCATACTGTGTTTTGGAATATATGATAAAATAGCATTGTTTATCATCATTCAGAAACATTTTTACATGAAATTTGATAACAAACCACCACATCATCACAACATCGAAAGGTGGGTGAAGCAGTTTCAGGACGTGGGCTGCTTGTGTAAGAAAACCAGCCCAGGACAAACAGCAGCCAAAGTTGTTACAAAAATTCATGAAACATTTTTATGAAGTCCCACACAATCAATGTGTCGTGAAGTTTGAACTCAATGCGCCTCATGTGTTAATGAAATGTCTACAATTTCAGCCAAGCACTCTTCAGACGGTGCATGCATTAAAAACCTTCTGACAAAGCACTGCATAAAGTTTTTTGTGAGAATTTGCAAGCTAAGCTGAAAATAGATGGTTTCATGAACAGACTTGTGTTTATGGATGAAGCAACTTTCATGTTTCTGGCAAAGTTAGTTACCACGATTTGATTTTAGGTTCGAAAAAGTCACATGATGTAACAAAACATCAGCATGTGGTCTCCCGTGCTGAATGTTTTCTGTTCCATTTCCAACAGTTGTGCTTTTGGTTCTTTCTTCTTCATGGAAAAATTGATTAATGGGTGCATTTATTAAGGTATGCTATCAGAATGGATGTTGCCTCAGTTACAGAAAAAGTTCATGGCTTCATTCTGCAGCAAGAGGTACTCCAATCCGTTGGCATCAAACTGTATGCCAGTACCTGAAAGATAGTCTACCCCATCAATGGATTAGTCATGCTGGTCAAATGATATGCCACTGCTTTGTTGGCAACTGAGATTTCCAGATCTAGCCCCTTATGATTTTTTTCCTATGGGGTTTTGTTGAAGACAAAGTTTTGGTGCTTCCATTTTCCTAGGACTTACTAAGTGAAGCAGTTGATAACTGAAGTGCTTGAATCATTAACAAAAGATATTCTATTATGAGCGCCGCAGGAACTGGAATATCACATAGATATCGCCATGTCACTGGAGAGGCATGCATAGAACATCTGTAGAAACTTAGATTTTCACTGCAAATTTTATTTAACAAAATAAAGTAACTACAGTATTCACAGGTATGTTTTCTTTTTGTAACATTCAATATGAAACACTCTGTATTAATAACATATTTCTAAAATATAACATAATTTTAAATCTGAAAAATATTTTCAGAAATATATAAAAATATTTTTAAGCTAATTTTAATAATTAGAAATAACCTCATAAAAAACCTCATAACATTTGAAAACTTTTTAGCTTGATTGAAAAAAATAATTAATATCTTTTATGCCAATCTTTCTCAAACTGTGCTTTGCGACTCGAGATGGAGTCATGAAAATTTAACTCAGCTATGAGTTTAAAGAAACATTAGTCACAATCCCTCCTTTATTAATTTGTTACATCTTCTGTACAGTGCAATTATAAAATCAATGACACAGCTAGCAATGCTACAAAATTTCTTCAAGCAGGATCTAGTAAATCAGAAACAGGTCTCTAAGACGTGAAAAAGAAAATATGATGAGACATTTCTCCAATTTAGCTTTACTTTCAACTAATGTGACTCTTAACTAACGTGACAAACAACCTCTTTGCTTAACTTATAATGATATTTTGACTATGCAGATTATGAAACCATCAAAACTAAAAAGGCATCTTAAGCCCAAGCAGTATTAAAAAAATAATGATCAGTACACTGAAAGAATATTTCAAACAATTTTTTAAATTTCCAAATAAAGAAAAAACGATATTATGAGAAATGTATGACTGTTATGGAAAAATGTTTACTCGGGTCATAGGAAGTTTCATGTTTGATTGCTAAAAATAAAAAAGCATATACCATAGGAGAAGATCTTGTTTTACCTGCTACTATTAAAATGGTTGAAATACTTCAAAGAAGTAAATATGGTGATGAAATTCAGAAAAGCTTATTAAAAAAAAACCCAAAATTTATAATTCATATGGATGAAACAACTGATATTCAAAAAAATACAGCAGCTATTAGTATATGTCATATATTTATAAAGAAATTATTATAAAGATATATTTATAAAGAAAACAAAGGTCAAGAGCTCTTATTCTGTCATCTTTTGGAAGAACATACAGCAAGAGAAGATATATATAATAAAGTGGATGAATATTTTAAAACTGAAGCTTTGAAATGGAAAATTTGCTTTGGAGTATGCACAGATGGTGCAAAAATGATGAATATATTGACTTTAAATCAAAGAATATTGGCTTTAAATCATTCATTAAAGCTGCTGATGGTGATCATGTAACTTTTACACACTGCCTGTACTATCAACAGCTCTTGCAGCAAAACCATAAGCAGTGGAATTGAATGATAAGTTTCAAGTTACAGTGAAAATAATAAACCTTATTAAAAGATGCACTCTTAATAGTCAGCTATTTTCAAATCTTTCTATTATTACATTTGTAATCTTACAAAAATCTGACCTTGCTGCCCTTTCTCAGAATGACTTATGACCATCAAAGCTGTGCCATTTATCAGATATTTTTGGGAAATTAAAAATAATCTCAACTTGTCTCTTCAATAAAAAAAGAAAATACATTTACTTCAAATGATGAAATTGGAGATTTTATTAAAAAGATCAACATTTAGAAGAATAAGGTGAAAATTATTTATTCTAAAAGTCTTTTGACTATTCATCTACCGACAGTTTTATAATTAAAAAAAAAAACTGTAAAACTGTAAAAGTTTAATTTCACAAATCATTACAGATCACTTAAAAATTCTAAAAATACAGTTTTGCAAATACTTTATATCAAATTTTGATTAAAAAACTGGATTTGATTAAAAAATTGGAAAATTATCTTGGATTCACAAAAACATTTTTGATTGACATCAACGAGATTCACCCCTTGCCACATAAAGGCCAGAAAATCTGCTGAATTATCAAGTAACTCAAAATTTGAGTTTTCACAAAAATCTATGTCTAAATTTTGGACTGGAATGTGATTGGATTGTAAATTTCCTGTAATTTTTTAAACTGCTTTAAATATTCTGCCATTCAGCACTGCATACTTACATTAAATATTTTTCTACTTATTAAATCCAAATCATTTTCAGCTCTGAAAAACGCTGAAGATGCTTTACATCCAGCAGTGTCAAATATTGCACCAAGTTTAATTTGTCATGCAGCAAAAGACAAGCACATCAATCTCATTAAAATCTGATTTTACTCATAAATTTTTGTATACCTGAAACAAATACTGCAAATACTTCTTTTCATATATGCATTATTTACCACAGAAATAAATCATTTACAGGAAAATATTAAGTTTTGCATCTTTATTTTATATTCAATGTCTGGGCTCATGAAGATATTTCTATGATAAAAATGGACCCACAATTGAAAAAAGTTTAAGAAGCGCTGTTTTATATGAATTCTCCACACAGAATCCTTTTCTCCTTCTATAAATATAGATGTTAAGAAACTTAGTGTGCAAAAGGATATTCTCCTAAATTAAATCTATAGAGTCTAGCAAATAATTAAAGTAATAGTATTCAAAGAATATTTTGCAACTCACTCTTTCAATAATTGAAAAAACTTTACTAGCTGCTCCTCGAGCAAGGGCAAATGCTTCAAAATATGGAGCAGTTTGACCAACACCCATGGCTCCAAGCATGACATTGAAGAAAACCTAAAATTAGTAAAATCAAAAATAATAAACTAGGCATTACTATTCTATTAAAACTAATAAACTAGGCTATTTTTACAATAAATACAGAGAAATAAAAGATAAAAAATATACTTTAAACAGCAGACAGTAGGTTAATCTCTATAAAGGTGTATGTATTGAAACATAGTACAGAAAACAACGTCAAGGAAAAACAATATCATAAAAAACAGTGTAGGAGAAAGGTAAGCAAGGAGAAAGCACCACAGTTTTAAAACATCATCTTTTAAGACAAAATGGTTAAATAAACGTATTGGTTTTAAACCATTGGCATATCATGGTAAAAAATTAAGCACCTACAAATCATTGCATTATGCTAAAATCACACATATATTTTCAGACTTTAAAAGTTTTTAATATATGTTTTCACTACTAATCAACTCTACAAAAAAATTCAATATACTAATCCAACTTTGTAAAAAAGATAAATTAACTAAAGACTAATAATTAACTACATAACTTAAATTATATTAACAGGTATACAAAACTTTATCAATAAGAAACTTCAGAATTTCTACTCATTTTTTATTTTTAAATGCTTAAATGTCCTTTTTGCTTTTTATGTACAAATTTATTAATTCAAAAATATGAAGTACAAAGATCAAAATATTTCTTGTTCCTTTTTGCACTCATAAATCATAATGCAAAAAACATGCATTTAAAATTTACTCTGAAAACACACATTTGTTTATGTTATTATCATCTAATGATTTGCAGGTGCTTTATTTCTTACCACAATAATTTATGATGTTTTAAAACAATGAAGGTTTGGAATTGCTTTATTTTCTATGATGATGTTTTAAATCATGATGATTTAAAATTGCAGTATTTTCTACTTGCTCCTTTTCTCTCATGATATTCTGTACAACAATATTTTTTCCTTGTGTTGTTTTATTTGCAATGTTTTTGCCTGTAACCTATAAAAGTGATATTAGTTTAAAATAGGAAATGAAATATTTACAATAACTAGAGTGCTTGGTTTGTACTCTGGAACTTCTTGATCTTTTTCATCAACAATGAGTTTCACACCATACCAGAAAGCTAATGCATAACCAGCATAAATACAGAACCAAATAAGACCAGCACCAATACTTGTGAGAAGCCCTCGCTTGATACCCTTTTTGCTAGCGGGAATTAGGCAGTTGTTATACCTGTAAATAAATGTTGATTATATGTATAAGCTTTAAGCTAACAAGAAAAATAACAATTATGTTCATATAAAATTATTCACTCTGAGATAAATATTAAAATTACGATTAGCATTTATTTCAGTAGTTTTTTGTACTTTTATCCACTGATGGCAAAAATTATTTTGACTAAAATTTAATGCTTTGTATTAAAAAAAAAACAGATGTGTATCTATCAAGAATAAAAATAAATGTTGAAACTTGACAGTGAAGGAAAAAAACAAATTTTCTTAATAATTTTGCTCCCAATCTGTGATCATAGCATCTTGAAGATTTATTATTAGAAGACTGCAATACCAAAATTTTAAATAAATATCTCCATACCTGGATATCTACACTCAATTATTTTAAAAACATATATCTTATTCTTGCCAAATGAAAGTAAAAATGCAAATATTCTTTAAAATCGTAGTAAATTTGTAAATTATTAATGCAGGAAATCTTTTGCTTGGCATTGATCATCAGGATAATTCCACAGCATCCCATGATAATATATGCAGCTTAAGCATGGTTAGGCTGTTATGGTATTAGAAATGCTTTTTATTAAATACACAAATGATAAAATATAAAAATTAACATTTTGATGCACTCTAATTATTACCAATTGCACATACACATTATTTTATTAATACAAAATAATTATTTTAATAAAGATATCTATAAATTACAAAATGAGTCAAAAAAAATTATTATATATATATATATTGTTTCAAACTCGATTACTTTGTTACATTAATATGCAATGTATTTTCAAAATTTAAAAGATCAAAAATATAATTTATGTCACCTTGGGTGAACAATATATGTTATTAGCACTATCAATAAATCATAATGTACTACATATACCAGAGAATTCAGATTGAGATCATCTGATGAAACATACGTGAAATTACAAATAACGCATACAAGTGTATATAATAGATACAGAATTTTCAAAAACTGTAGCTAGAAGTTTTATTTCCTTAAATGCTGATCCTTGATATGTACTTCCAATTTTAAATATTTTAAATTTCTGGTAATAAGGTAGAGAATATTATGAAAACAATTTCACTACTCTATATAGAAAATTTCCATACAAACAAAATCCAGTTTTTCTCATATTTCCCATAAGCACAAATTTAAATTAGTAAAATACTCATGATACTTTCATAAAATATTTCACCCTTATACATACAAAATTTACAAAGATATTTACAGACAAATTAGGCTGAAGATAATATTTCTATGCCTATTACACAATGAAATTTTACAATTTTTTCCCAGATTTCAGAAAAACTGACAAAAAAAAATTTTTTTTATTATTTTTTTTTATTTTTGGGCAAATAAGAGTTGTTGCACATTGCAAAAACAGCAATCCTTATTAAATTTGCAACTAGCACCATTAAATTAGTAATTACTTTAACCTCTACGAATTTTAAGCAGATAAACATGGAACTTCTTATATTTAGCTTCAAAAAATAATTAATATTTTACTGATTAGTATTTTCAACAAATAACCACATAAAATGTTTTAATAAAACTTGTTACATGGTTCTGAATTTTATTTAAAAAAACTGAACCATGTAAAAAGATTTTATATTTATGCAACACTCCTATTTACAATGTTAAAAGTGGTCACATAAAATCCACCTTATTTTGAGAAATTGTTCAATTGAATGTGCAAGCCTTGGAAATAAAGGAAATAAAGTATGTATGTTTTTTTTACAAACATCTTGTACTTTTTTCGAGTATGATTATCAAAATAATGGATAAATAATTCAATTCAGAACAAATAGTGGCAAATTTACATTTAGATTATGAAACAAAAACACAAAGCCGTTAGGAACATATGAAAAATGGATTATTGAAACTTTATGCAAAATATGGTGTAATTTCTGATTATTTGCTTCCCCCAAAGCACATGTCTGCTTTAGCTGGTGTGTAATGCCAAATTGCACAGATGCTGAGTTTGTGCGATTCTCTGATGTTTTTTAAGTGGAAACAGATCACTGCATATAAGGAGAGAACAACAGCACAAAAAAGAAGGTTTTTCTCAAAAAAGTTAAGTGTTTATCATTGATGTTCCTTGCTTTTTTTAATTTTATTAACTGACTGCTCTCACATGGAATTCTTAGCATGCTGCCATTTTAAAAATGGCTGTTGCCTTTCATGAACATTTGCTTGGCGGAACATTAGTCATGCTTTTCAGTGGGCGTGAAGATAATCAGAAAGCACTCAAAATATACTTTAAATACAAAATTAAATTTATCAAAAATTTTGACACTAACTGTTAATTGCTTTCTTTTACTTATTCTGTTAACAGCTTAACATTAAACTGCAATATTATCAAAAGCATTTTAAATTAAACTATAGAAAACAATATTCAGGAGGGACATGAATATAGTAGACATTTTTTTCCATTCATATTTTTTCCCTGCTTAATTTTGCAGCATTCAAAGAACACAGAATTAAGGCAAAAATTAGTTTTCAATAATCTAAGCTGAACTGTGATCATCATTTGTAATTAATTGTTTCATTACAATTATTTAATTTTGTGAATTTTTTTATTTACATATTAGTAAAAATAATATTGCCTTCAAAACTTGAATTTTGCTATATATATATGATTTAATGAGAAATTGTAATAAATATTTTTTATTGTTTAACAATCTTTATTATAACTGCTTAATTGTTATATTTAATTGTATAATTTTCATTATAACTGTATATTAATAATTCATTGTATATTAATACAATGAATTCTAACACTATTAATAAATATATTTTTATTTTTGAGCTTATATGTATGTACATTATTACACACTGAAAAAAAATTCTTAATGCCATAATAATTAAACAATATATTATTTTTAAAGTTATTTCATTAATTACAATAATAATACTTTAATAAACATTTATGACATTTCTTTCTTTTTATGCTAAAATCTATAAGCAATATTATTTATTCATAATGGCTAGAAAAAATAAATGAAATTTATTTTTAAGGAAAACAAAAAATATTCCTGTAATACTGATAAATGTCACATTACAATACTGGTAAATGTTTTGATTACAATACTGGGAAATGTCACATTAAATAAACTATGATTTAAGGTTTTGACATATCTCACTCAAATAAATTGAGAATTTGTTGAACATTTTTTTGTCTATGATACAAAAAGTATACTCCAGCTAAAAAAAAAAATATAGTTCCATGATTTTTAATGATCTTACTTTTTAAAATATGTGATGAAATAGACACTATTTATATAAAACTTATAAATTATGAAAAAAAAAATTCAACATTCTTGGTTTCCAGGTTTCAGATCAAAATGAATCTTAATTTCTGCTTAAGGGATTTGCAGATGACATGGGGACTTCCCTCCTTTGGTAGTAAATTCCCTCTTTCCATTGAAGAGGGAATCCTCATGCGACCACTTGCTCCTACGCATGTAATTAACGTTATCAACACGGTTATCTGAAGAATTGTCATGTGCATGGTTGCCATAGTTTGGTGACTTCGAACAAGGTGGTTATGATAATACCAAAGTACCAACTGTTTAATATAGATTAGTTTACTTTGTATTTTAGAGTTATTACTATTATTTTTAGCCTATTTATTTTTATCAGTATTTAAATTTGAAATGAAAACTGAATATGTATTCATAAATTTTCATTTACATTCATGCTGTTAACATTTAAAATAGCAATGACAGTGTATATAAAAAGAAAAATTCTGATTTTTTTCTCTAAAAGTTTGAAAAAGTCTAACCTTTCAATTTCTTTCTTTTCCCCACCAAAAGCAGCAACAGTGCGAATTGATGATAAAACTTCCTCAGCAACTGCTCCAGCAGCCCCATATGCTTGAAGTTCATCCCCAGAGACAGCTGCTTGAATCTTGTAAGATAAATTCCCAATAAAATTAAAATCCACAACTATGTAATATTTTTAATTTTTAGTACATTACAGAATTTTAAAAACTAGAATTAAATAAATATACACAAGTATACTGTCAATACAACATCAAAAATCAGAAATTTTGTATATTTTGCTATTTCTATTTATATGCATTTTATATAACTTTGTTAATATGAAATGTCAAAAAAGTGTCAAAGTAGGTCAGCAAACTTTGAATTCCAGACAGATTTTGAAAACATACGACTAGTTTATTACAGCTGATTCTATGAATTAAAAAAAAATATTCATTAAAATTAGATGCTAAATACCTATAGATAATCCAAAACAATATTAAGTAATAAATTTTTCATCAAAAAAGGTAACTTTCTGAAAAAAATTTGACATTTTAAAATTAGAAAAAATTGCCAAAATGACATTACATTGTCAAACAGTCACCTATTTATGTTCACAACCATCAATTTATATTGATTTTCTAGTTACCTTTTAATGTTATGTATATTTAAATAAGCAATGTATGATTTCCAATTTGTTGTATAATTATTCCTATTATAATATGCTAAATGATGCAAATAATTTCACAGCTCTATGAAAATTGTTTTCTCAGTGTATCATCAAATGTTTTTATGCTTTGCTAAGGTTACAATTACTTATTAGTTACTTAAATATGTTTATACAAAAGCAAATTATTGTTGCAATTGATTTCTCTTGATAGGAAAACTGCAGTTTTTTACATTAACCTGATACTTTTCTGAATTTGCTGTATGTACTTATTGTAATAAAATATATTACTGTTTTAATTATTCTTCCCTGTATCTCATCTGTACAATATATTTAATAGATAATTAGCATACTGATTACCATGTGAAAGAAGGATTATTTACACAAGCATGAATCTGCAGTATGACGCTTATTCATACAAAAAGAGGGTTTTCAAAACTTCATTGAATTCTGGTTGCTATCGAACATTTTACTTGCCTTATTTAATTTAGATTTATAAAAAGAGCATATATTGTCTTAAATGAACACACATATTACTTTCCATGATTTTATGCGAACAAAAACTAAATGAAGGCAAACATGTTGTTAGTCATAACTTGCAAAGCAAATATAAACAAAGGAAATTTATATATGAAAAATGCATACAAATTGAGATTGTGCATGTATCTATTATTTTACATTTTTTCCCAAAAATGGATCATCTGGCAAATCAGAAAATAATATTTTGAAATTATGGAACATCACCAAATTTTATTGCAAGGCAAATATTAGTTCCATATTTTATTTACAGCATTTTAGCAGAGAATTTTTTATCATGCAGTATTTTTAAATGAGCAGACTCATACACTTTCCTTTTCAAAAGTATTGATAATTCAAAGGTAGTAGACCTTCTTTGAAAGTTAAATAGCAGAAATACATATTCTATTACACAAATGTGTGATAATTACTGTATAAATGAAATAATTTGATTTTTTCAATTATAACTGACAAATTTGGGTACTTACGTACTATGAAGACTACCTATATATCTCACCAAAACTGGCGACATACGACCAAACGTAAATCTATAACTAACTATCTAACATATGACCAAAAGTAAATAAATCTAAGTAAATCTACTCAAAAGTCAAAGTAAATTCATATGACCAAAAGTAAATAAATCTTAAAAGTTTTTAAAAATTCAATATGACTGTTTTCAATATCGGACTCCAATTCGGGATTTTTGGTTTTAAATTATTTATTTTGTTTCTTTATAACTAAGACTTTTATTTTTAAAAGAATTTATAAAGATAAACTAAAACTCGGCAATGAAAATTTTTATCGCCAAATGTCACCAAGGTAGTCGTCATAGTACGTAAGTACCGAAATTTGTTTCAAATTAAATATGGCTTAAATATATTCAGAAAAACTATTTTTAATTCATACCTTTGAAATAATTCCCATAGCAATGGATAAAATAGGCATGATACATAAGCAAACAAGTGTCAGCTTCCATCCATAGTATAAAGCAGTACAAACACAAAAGATAGTTGTACATAAGAAGCTAATGCACATACCAACTTTTTCACCAATGCCATCTTGAATCCGACTTAGATCACTGTAATATAAAAATGTAATGTAAAAATAGTTAATTAGAATTACTAGTAAATTTTTAGATGCAGAGCTAGATGATCACAGCATCCATAATAACAGAAATATATACAATCGACAAAGTTAAACCACAGGAAAACATTAATTCCATTAAATCAGGGGGGGGAGGGAAAAAATAAGGTTTGAATGCATAAATGATATATCTGGTTGTAACGAAAGTTTTCTTCCAAAAAACGTTCTTAATAAAGTTGGGGGAAAAAAAAACATGAAAGAAGTATTTTTAGTGTGAGTAATAATCACCTCCCAAATCTATGATTTTCTGCCAATGTTTTAGTAGTTTCTCACAGCCTTCAACCCAGAAACTTAATGGTTGTGAGTCCAAAAGCAGATCAACCGCATTTCGGACATCCTGTGCAGAATGGAAGACAGCACCAACAAGATGTAGCTACAGGTGTGAAAAAGGTAGAAGCCCAAAGGAGCGATATTGGTGAGTGTGGCAAAAGATCCCATTTGAGTCCTTACAGAATCCAGCTGGTGAATGCAGACACATGTGGTCTTGCATTACCTTGAAGAAACACTAACTTTTTAGACCAGAACTCAGTTTGACATTTTTTGTTGATAGCAGAGTCTACACAGACTAGCATCTCACTGTACACCTTACTGTCAAGAGTTTTACCTTTTCCCATATACTCTTTGTATATAAAACTACGGCAATCCCACAAGATACAAAGCACGATCTTTTTGTTAGTCAAATTGTGTTTTGCAATGCTGCCAATTGGCTCACCGGGTGCAGACCAACACACTTTTCGGCTTGTGTTGTTGAATTAAATCCATTTTTCATCACAAATGATGATCCAGTCCAGAATTTTGTCCTAGCGTTGATATTCAGGCAGATACAGGCCTGAACACAATTGTCCTTATCTGCTTGAGTCTGCTCATACAGCACCCAGCACTTGAACGTCAGTTTTATGCGATGCATAGTACAACTAATGAACATGGCACTAACATTTAGCTCATTAGCAAGCTCTTGAGTGGTTGCGTACTGATCTTCTTCCACATGTTCTTGCAGGCAGGCCTCATGAACATCAGTGGGCTGGTCAGAGTGCTCTGCGTCTTGAATGTCATAGCCCTTGTTTTTGAACGTTTAGTGCCAACCCCACACAGTGTTATATTATACAACATCAGTAAAGCTGTACATATAATTTAGTGACATCTATAGCTGACTTTTTGCAACAGAACTGGAAGTAAATGATGGCTTTGATCTGTTAGCGTGATAGTTCCATTTCAAACACCTTAACGATAATGACATTTTTTTTACAAATTTCACAACACAGTATTCTAAAGCAAGTCTCTTTCTTTCAAATACCAAAAATCGGTTGACAAAATATGATTAAACATGGCAACATGAATTATTTGTGCAGACGATATTTACGGTGGCAGCAAACTTTCGTTAAAACCCGATAGAAATAACTGATAAATAAACTGAAAAATTGAAAAAATTTGTGTTTCAGTGGGGGGAAAAAAAGAAAAAACCTTGAAATTCGAGATTAAATTAAAAAATTTAAAAACTGAAAAATTTGATATTAAATATCACAGTTAATAGAAAGTTTGAAGAAATTTTTAATAAAATCACCTCAATTTTCTTTTAACATGCATTTCGGTACGTTTAAATTACAAAATGCCTTTTGTTCAACTTAACATAAAATAATATACAATGCATTTTACATTTTAAAACATCATACACAAAAAATGTTCTATTACCATTAACAAATCTGTTTCAAATTGAAGAAACATTCTTACCCAGTTAAACGACTAGCAAAATCACCAGTTTGATGGGTATCAAACCAGCCAATATCTTGTCTTAGAACAGATTTCATAAACATACAGCGAATTTTAAAAGCTTGATTAGCTGCAGCCATACTGAAGAAACTAACCATAAGGTAGTTGAAACAGAAAACAATACAACCTATAATTGTTATATACAAGCACATGTTGGCAACTTGAGAAAGAAAATCTTCTTTACTGATACTGAAAAATTAAATAAAAAAATTATTACAAAAGCAATTTCATAAAATAGCAAAAAATAAATAAATAAATAAAATAAAATTTTTAGTAACATTAAATTTTTGTGATTTATGACTTTTATTTATAATAAAACGTAATTTTAAATTTTGATACTATTACATTTTAATGAAAAATCTATTATCCAAAATAATTTAGCAAATAAAAAATATAATATTCAAATGAATCCAAGTAATTATTTTGGGCAAACAGCCAAAGATATCCAATTTTTGTTAGTGCTCTAAGCAGCTAGGAAACAAGATACTATTCAGTGATTTCTGAACTTCTTTGAGCTCCATGGATTCTATAAATTTACTTTCTATACTCAGTAAAGTTATTATAATACAATAAATAAATAAATAACAATCAACAAATAGCAATAATAAATAACAAGAGGCTGTAAACAAGTGTACTAATAGTCTGTAGTGAATAGTTTGTTTAGTTAATGATGTAAATAGTATTACTTAATAAAGCTAATGATATCTAAGTGACTTTAAGATCAGAGAATGCTGCAAACGATTTTACCTTCTAGATAATATCATGACAGTCTCATTACAAAATCAGTAAAAACCATTATTTTGAAATGCTAAAAAATTATATTAACATAATAAAGAGCTTAATTATTTTGCTTATTAGAATATGCATAATAGTTTCCTTACTACTACTAATACAGAAGAAAATTAAAAAAAAAAAAAACAAATACTACTACATTTTCATCTTTTCAATCTAACGGATTTATAACATGCTTTATCACAGGCAAAAAGAATCCTTAAGGGAGGGAAGGAAAAAAAGAAAAAAAGATAATTTAGTTACTAAAAACAATGCAACAATTTATATCAATCAAAAATCAACGCAAAACTTTTTATGTCACCAAATCTTGAAACATAACATAAAGATTTAGAAACAAAGTTTGCACAAATTAAACAAATAAAAAAGAAACAGTAGCTGATAAATTTATGAAATATTTTCCAGAAAATTTTGAGTCAAAGAATGAGACAATTACCAACAAATTTTCTATTTCTGACATGTTAAACATTTCTTGAAATATAAATTCTTAAGTTCCAATTTAAATGAGTTTAATTTCAATAAGAGCTGTGGAAAATAAAATAATAAGGAAACTGCTGCTCCATGTTCAAAATTAGAATGTACGCTTATGAATACTTTGAAAAGAAATTAATGATTTTAACCATTAAAGGATCCTGAACCTAATTAATAAACAATAAAACTATTAGAAACTGTAAAAAAAAAAAAAAAAAAAAAAAAAAAAAAAAAAAAAAAAAAAAGAGCAAATTTTCCACCTCATCAAAACTGATATCGATATGTATCAGCTACAAACATGCTACAATCATGGCCATTATAACATGCGACAAGCAAAAAAATTGCAGAGAAACAAAAATGTGATTCTTTCACCTGTTAAAGTAAATATCCCATATTTATAATTATCAAAAGTTTCTCATTCTTATCGTTATCTGCATAACAATGACATTTAAGGAATGAAATAATTAAAAAAAAAAAGAAAAATCTGAAAGGTTTTAGATTTTAAATTATGCCCAAAGGAGCATTTTTTTAACATTTTGTGTATTACCTTTATTTATTAAATACCATGTTCTTTGCACTTAAACCATAAAATTCAGTTCAAGAGCAATATTGCAAGAGCAAAAGCTGCAATATTAAATTAAAATAAAATATATGTTTCAAACATACAAATTGAACAGTTAGAATAACAAAATATAAGGATCTTCTAAATTGCCAGACAAAATCATACAAATTAAAACAAGCAGATTTCAACTGTATATACATTTTAAACTTGTGTACAAAATCAACATTAAAATGCAACTTACAGATTAGAATCTGCAGGATCAAAAGACGTCAGATTCTTTTGCATTCTATGATGGTCAACAAAAGCATCTAGAATATTGCCAAACAGAACCATTATAGTTGGCAGAGCAGCTCCGGAAAGCATGGCAATCACACAGCCAAAAAATATTAAAATTTTGTCAATACTACTTGAATACCTAAACTGAGGAATTAAAATAATTTATTAGTATGACATAGTTCATAAAAGTTCCTTTTTAAAAATTTACTTTGAAATTTATAAAATGAAAGTCAAGTAAGAACTGAAATAGATTTATATATATATAGTATATCGTTAATTACATTTTTCAAAAAATATTTTATCCAAGATTAATTGTTACTTTTCGGTTAACAGGGCACAATTCAGCACCAAATTTAGAGTGACCTAACATAAATGTTGGTAGAAAACACCAAATACTAAACATAAAATGCCAAACAAGCACTGAACATAAATTTTGGTGTAAATCTGTTGGTGTGAGACAGGAATGGTAGCTCTGACAATACATACTACATGACAAGAATGCCTATTTTACTAAATCCAAAAAAACAAACACAAAAGACATAAAATCACAAATAAGAATGCATGCAATTACTCCAATAAATGGCTGCAGTTGGCAGAATTCTAGAAGTGTAAATTCTTGATAACAGATGTAAATAAATCAAATATTTATTAATTTATTAATAAAGGTATGCATGAACCTTTAAATCAGCATCTGCTCTGTAAACTCCTTTTTTTTTTTTTTTTTAAGACATGATGTTTTGCAGCACTACTTACTGCTTCAATAATCGTAGTAATAGCAAAATACAATTCCATTTTGTGGTCTTCCTAGAGAAGCCTAGTATAAACGATACTGCTGCCTCAGAAAAATTTATTTGCAATTCATTTTCATTTCATAATTACCAAACTGTGTAAATTACATAGATTTGTTCTTTTTTTTTTTTAAAAAAAATCCTTCAACAAAATCACCCAACTTTAACAACTAATACACATGCACACACAAAAGAAAAGAAAAAACTAAAAACATCAAAAGAAAAGTCTAGGATAGATGTTCATTCCTCCTGCTTGTTTGTAATGAGATATATTGCTACTGGTAAGATGAAATAAACAGGGTACCACATTTAATGCACAATTATGAGTGGCATCCGATTAATCGGAAAAGTACCAATTAATTTTCATAATATGCTGCTTTTAAAATTTAAATAAATTAAGATTTTTTTTGACTTAGTATTTTTAATTACAAGATTTTAGACAGGAACTTTGAGTAAAATAAAAAATTAAATTATCATAATTCCCACTGCTCAAATTTACGTACAGCTTATTTCCTCACCTCAAAATAAGAAATTTATCTTACTTTTATTCTTTTTAACATCTCATTTTTCCATATGGTGTCCTATCTTCATTCCCTTGAAATCACATTAACTAGGAATGAAATTTTAAAGCAATGCTGTGTTCTATGCTGATTAGCATTTTCAATTGATATGAAAGTAGTGTTATAAGGAAAAAAACAATTATATATATTTTTTTAATTCTTAGCAAATGCTACTTAATTTAAAAAGACACTTAAATAACCTGAAAGTACTTATAGCAAAAGTGTGGTTTAATAATTTCATTTATTTAATAACTTAAAAAAAGAGTTAAACAAATTGTATAAAGATTTTATTTACTTTAGATGATTTAGGTAACATTATATGCTTGATGAATACTATCTGTCATGAACAATAATTTATTACGGCTAAATAAAAAAGATAGTAGAGTAGAATCCCACTTAACTGAGTTCTGATTAATTGAGATTCTGCGTTTTAGCAATAATTAAAACCACAGAGATAAGAACTCCAACATTACTACTTTGAACTCAGTAGCCTCAATTCTTGTACACTCCGAATAAAAAATCAGTTAGTTTTCAGTTTTAGCCCTGGAGTCAAGAGTACATAGCTAGTTGCGCAACAACATAGCATTGAAAGTGACTTTAGTCTTTTTGTGTGTGTGTGTGTGTGCGTGCGTGCGCGTATGTTCTATCAACAGACTGCTTGCTGAAAAATGACTGATAGAAGAAAACATGTGATTTTATCACTAGAAAAAGTTTGCTGCACTCAACAGGTTGCATCAATGTGAAATGTTTAAAAAGGTAGCTAGTGGTTTAGGCATTGACAAAGTGATAACTGGCAACTGCAGAAGGAAAAGAGAAGAAAATGAAAAATTGATGACTCCTGGGCACATGCAACTGAAGATGATAATGCTGCAAAGGAAAAAAAAAAGAGCTATTATGAACAGACATCAGATGTGCTGTTTTTACGGTTTCACCAGATAAGAGAGAAGGGAAGTCCACTATCTGGTCTGATATCATAAGCTAATACTTTGGACTTTTTCCAGCATTTCAAAAATGATGATGAGGAATCAGCACAAGTTGGCTTGATCATTGTAAAAAACAATACGAAATAGTTCAAACAAGAGGGCATTGTCCCATACGAACCAATCTGGAAATAAAAAGTTCATACTGATAAGGGCAAAGACTTTTAAAAATGTGAATGTTGATCATCTTCTTGTAAAGTACACAAATCAGAAAAGCATTTGGATAGATTCAACAGTATACAAGTCATGGTTCCATGAAGAGTTTGTGCCAAGTGCTAAGCGATTTTCAGATGAAAAAAATTTCCCCATATGGCACTCTTAATTTCAGACAATACTCTGAGCTGATTGGTGGAATGTCAGCTCGTTAGTGGAGAGGTCTGGGATATATTTTTAACCCCTAGCATTACACCCCTGATTCAGCCTTTGGCCTAAGGAGTTTTAGAACACCTAAAATGAAACTGCTGAACACAGGCTCTTGAAACATTTATTAGAAAATCTATAAAATGGCAAAACAGTTCGTAAAAGGCGCTGAAAGATATCATTTAGTGGCTGGGAACATCATGACTTGACATGAAATAATCTATCATTCTGAACAGCTGGAAAAATATTTCATTGAATGATGATGACACAAGAATGACGCGAACTCAAGAAGCAGATGACGAAAAATTAGCTATCTTAAACCAGATACAAGTTACAGAGGCAGTAACAAATGAAGATAACAATGACTGGATGCAAAATGATGAAAAATTTGACCTGTTTGATGAGACTATTGTAAATTTAAGTCACACACAATAAAGTTCTGATGAAGACACAATTGTTCAAACGAAGATTAGTCACATAGATTGAGCATGATCAAAAAGACAATGCTCTATGCTGAACAACAAGACAACACATTGCCAGCTGACATTATGATGTGACATCTTTTATATGGAGGCAAGTAAATGAGGCAGCACAATCAAATAGAAGACTGTTACTGATCTTTTTTTTTTAAATGTGTGATATGTTGTGTATACTGTACAGCGCCTCATCTGTATTATAGGTGCATAGTTTCATGTTTATAGGACATATCATATTTAGTATACCTGCACATTTTGAACATACATATGTTTTGTATTGTGATGTATTTGCATGAATCTTATATGTTAGTAGATTCCCTATAATATGTACAATAAAACTATATTAAAATTTTCTTTGTATCAATTTGTGTTATCCTAATCGGAGCTCTACTGTATAGTTATTATAAGAAGATTAAAACTTCGGCAAGTAACAATAAACGATAAATAATCTAACAAAAAAAATCTTTTTTTTTTTTAAGCATTTAATTTTTTTCCTTTCCCCCTCTATCAGTGAGATTTAGAAAGAGGTGAGAAAAGATTTTCAGTTTGATCAGATTAAATAAACTAAAAATTTCTGTTTTGTTGATTTAATAATATACAAGTTCAATAAAGTAGAAAATAGTCTATATATGGAAAATAGTGGAAATCTGAATAAAATAAATCTATGTCAACTATCATTATATATATATATATGTACATAGCAGGTATGCACAGCTCATGAGCCACATGAAGCTCTTGTAGGTAAATCGTGAGTACTTATGTAAACAAAATATAGGATAAACTAAAACTACTCAAAGCCCAAAAGAAGTAATTAATTAATTTCATTCTTTTTACAATGGTATTAAATGTTTCTTGCCATTTGAAACCTGTTTCACTACTTTTAAATAACATAAATATGAGCTTGCGGATCTTGTAAAATCTAGTTGCAGCTCTCGAACTTTCCTGAATTCCAACAGATGCCTTTTACTGACATGAACTCCTCATGTAAAAAAGGATATTGTAGTTAAAATTTTCATCACATCAATTTTTTTTTTGTCTTTTATTTTAAATTTGAATAAATGATTAAATCACATTTAAACAGTTTTTTTTATATATATAATGTAGTGCATTCTGCCACTCTAATATGCAGATTATCAATTTTTTCAACATAAATGGGTATCTTTAATTTTAATCTCAAACTTTTTTTAACTACGTAATTGTTTAATTGAAAAAATTAAGGTTAGATAAAAAAAATTACAATTTTTTAAAAGCACATTTAAACTTAGAGTTCTATACTTATGAAGCATTGAAATTTTGTGTTCTGAATTTGAATGTGATATTTATTATATTAGGAAATAGAGACCTCTTTAAGGCATTTATATTTTTTGTTCACAGTTTGATGTCCTGGCAAAATAGGAAGTATTGCCATTGGAGAAAAATATTTGTTGCAAACCTCTTGCATAAGCAATCCAGTGATATAAATGCAAAACTTTATTTTTTACACCTTGAATAATATCCCTTTTTTTAAAAAAAAAAATTAAATGCACATGTATCCATGTGGTATTAATTTGCAATGAAATAACATCAGGATGTTTCTCTTCCCATTTGACTTAGTCAATCTGGACAGCCAGTTTTAAATATTACAGTTTATGCTCATTATCCTTAATTTCTAGGGTACTAATTCCTAAACTAGAAGGCTTGTCGTAATTGTTTTCTTAAACTGGTCTCAAGCATTAAATTAACATCTGCATGCCAAGATTAGATAGCAATTTCTTTTATTCTATGAATTTTCTATTTTAATTTTAAGAAACTTCAGCAACATATCCTTTGAAGTATTAGACTCTAATCTGAAGTTTTTAGATTGCAGTTTTTTAAAAATTTTATTAACATTTTAAATTTAATTGAAAAAAGAGAAGACACATGTGAAAAAACTTTAATATTTGTATCATACCAAATATTTACAAATTCCAAATTATGTAGCATATAACAAAATTTTAAAATATCTCTATTTATATCAATGATTTCCTTTTCCCTAGTTTATCTTTTCATTCAAGAAGTCTATAAAACACATGCTTTTGAATTCCCAGGAACTATTAATTTTAAAACATTTAATTATAAATATATAAAAGCAATGCATAACTTTTAAATATTTCCTACCAAAAGTTTTTATGAGTATTTTTACAACAGTTTTATATATCCAGATTAATTGCTTATTAATTAATTTTCATTAATTTTTTATCATATGCAAAGTTATCACAGTATCATCATTATTTCTACAACAGTTTCAACATTTGAATTTTAACAAAATTTGGTGTTTAAATAAAAGAAAATTTATAACTTTAACTTAAATGCACAGCATACATCTATTAGCATTGCTTCAATTTCTAATATACAGCATGTACAGTTTCATTCAAAATGAAGTGAAGTTAGAAATGAATTTCAATATATAAAAATTCAAAGCATAATAAAAAAATTGCACAGTTTCATTCAAAATGAAGTGAAGTTAGAAATGAATTTCAATATATGAAAATTCAAAACATAATAAAAAATTAATAAAAATCACATAACATTTAGTATCACAGGAACAGAAGTCAACTTTTCAAAATAACAGAGATATGCCAGAATATAATAATGATATGCCAGAATAATAATGATATGCCAGAATAATGATATGGCAGAATATATAGAGATATGCCAGAATATATAATAAATATCTGACAGAGATATGCCAAAATCAACTGATCTTAAAAATACTCACCAAAGTTAAAAAACTGGTAGGTGCTACAGAATCATCATCGGAATCTTTCTCCTTTTTCTCCCTAAAAATGACAAAAATGGTCATGATAAAAAATTAATAATACATAAATAATTTTAAATTCATTATACAGTTGAAATATAACTTTTAATAATTTAATTATCTATATCAATAGTGAATGAAATATATTCATTAATCCAGAAGTGCATATTTTATAACACTCTCAGATCTTTCAAAAAAGAATTTTAGTAATAATAAAAATACAATCCTTGATTAATTATTCAGATCTTGGAAATGAGGAAAGCTAAAAAAACAAAGGGCAGCACAGTATAAAATTATATTTAGAAACTTTAATATTTTGTCTAACAACAAAAGTTTTTCAATGAATGGGATCCTAGAAATGTTAAGTAAGTTCAAAACACATAAAATATCACTGCACATTTCCAGGTCTTTAAATACATAATAAGTAAATTATCGTGACACATTTCTAGATATTCAAGATGCATATTTTTAGTGGTAATATCATTTATTTGTAGCTGGGCAAACAATTTAGTACTTATTTTAGCTGTTATAAAAACATATCTTACTATAAATTTAGTAGATTAGTCCTACTCTAATATGTAATTTCTGCATACTGTGAATCTTTTGACACTGGAGTCAAATTTTCAAGTAAAATTCTAATAAATATAATATTCAATAAATTAAATAGAAACATTCAGTATCTATCATTAAAGACATTCTGAAGTGACCTGAGTGAAGAAATAGATCAACAGATCTAAAAAATATATTAATAATGTTTTATTGTCTCATGGTACCATATATTTAAGCAAGTTTTTTTTTTTTTTTTAATATACGCTATGTGTTGGGGGAACTAAAACAGCATCTGTAAAACAATGTAAAAATTCAAGTTTGTAAATTAAATCAAATTTTTAGGCAGAGCTCAACATAAAAATTAACAAATTACATAACTACTGAAAAAATTTTAATATTACAATGCTTTGAATTTTAAAACTTTGTTATTTTTATGCCTATTTTATGATTATTGATATTCTGTATGATTTAAATTTCGTTAAAATTCTTGAAAATTTTCTACAATTCTGTTATTGATAGCATACAGTTCAGAAACAAAACTAAATAGGAAAAAATTATATAAATTAATAACAGATTACTTCTTTAATACATTTTTTCATGTTCAATACATTAAAAAATATTGAAGTCATTCAGATGTTGTAAAATATAAAGAGGCATTTAAAGATATTTAATAATTTAGCTATTATGTAGTAGGAAAAAATTAAGACATATATTTACTTTGTTGACCCTGAATCATCTTCATGTAATCCATTAGGTACTTTAGGGATACCTTTTAACCCTAAATCATTTGTAAACTGATTACTCATTATAGAAATATTAGACTCTTTTCCATGGCCATCAAAATATGGTGGAATCGGTGGTGATAAGTAACTTTCAATATAAGCACCATTCTCGGTACATTTGTTCATTCTGGAAAAAAAAAGTATATATTTCAAGTGAAATTAATCCAGTATAACAAATCAATGCATCATTATTTTTACAATTATACATGTACAGAGAATGAAACAAATGCCCATGAATTAAAATATAATTATGGTTACTAAACAAAAATAACATATTCAAGTTTATTTCTTTTTCTAATATTACAAAAGTTACATATAACCAAGATTAAAATAATAATAATACTTACATAAACATTATTTAGACTTTTAAGACATTGCAAACAATAGTAATTGCAAATTAAAAATTAGATTTTTCTTTGATAAATGCATTACTTGAAAATACAGCCTAGTGTTATTAATTTAGGATAGCATGATCAGAAGTTTTTGGTTCTAATGTGAATGCTGTTTCAGATGGGAAAAAAGAAAGAATATTTTACAGTTAAAAACAATGAGGGAAAGCATTTAACAGTAAAAAATATCTGTGTAAAAAAATCTTAGTTTTACATATGAATAAGTTTATGATTTACATATGAAAAAAAATTATTATAATTTTCATACTGCACTATTTCATCTCTAACAAAATGCAAGAAAAGACACAAAATAGAGAAAGCTATTACTAGTTTGAGAACTGTGAACTATGATAGTAAGTAGATCTAAAATACAGTTATTTATACCATTTGCAATCACAAGCAAATCTTTAAATTTTATCACTAACTTAATATGATTTAAATAAACTAAACTTAATATGGTTTAAATAAGCTTAAAATGATTTAAATAAAAATATTTATGCATACCTAGGATTTGGTATGTCTAAGGAATAAGCAAAGGAATTTCCATTTAAAGAAGGAATATATGGAATTTCACTATCTTCAAATGCTGGGTTAATATGTTGCTCTTGGATTTCATTTTGCTGATTATCATCTAAGGATTTGTACCCAAGGAGACTAGATACTGGATTAGATCTGGAATTCTCGTCCGCCATTTTTCGTTCTGAAAGAGAAACATCAGAAATGGTATTACATAAAAACTATGAACAACAAAATAAACATTCAATTTACCTTAGGTAAGATTGTTGTTTATTTCATGTACTGCCACATTACTTAGGCTACAACATGGCCTTTTTTCCTAAATGACACCTCTGTATTAGGTGGAAGGAGGGAATCAGACAAAAAAGCCACCTTGAAGAGCTCAAAGACATTCACTTGTTACCGACCAATCCCACCAGTGTAGTCAGAAATTTGGGAGTGAAAGTAGGAAGGGAAAATTGAAAAATCATAAAAAGCAGCACACAGTGTCAGAAAATAAGAAATTTTAGTGATATCATAGGTATGTGATTTCATATGACCTTTGATATCATCACAAAGTCATCTTCCGTGTCTTGTCTTCTAAGTTATGGACCGTAATTTGATTCTTGCTCATTTTGTACGTAAATTAGTTTTGATAAAAACCATAGAGCTAGTTTCCCATTGCTTAAGTCTCCTTTCTTTAATTAATCTTCCATTAATTTAGGTCATTACTTTTCAGTTAATTTGTTCATAGCTATTGTTATATGCTTTCCAATGTTTGGATTTGTCAAAGTATAATTCTTTGGAGTAAATGGTTTAATTTTTCACCTGCTCTCAGTTCACATTTACATAGCTTGTAATGTTTGCAGGATAACGCAGGAATAAAAACTAATAGGATTGTAAATAATTAATTAAATGTTTTACTCAAATTTTACAAATTTAGAATTGCACCTTTTTTTAAATTTCAATCACTTCATAAAATACAATTTCCTGATAAAAAAAAATATGTGCAAATTTATGAGATAAAAATATTAGTACAGAAAATATATAAAAATATGTGATACATTTATTTTAATAACAAAAAATATTAGGACACTATAATGTTATTAGAAGTATTTCATAAGCCATATTATAGTGAGACGCAAACATTTAATCAATCCCATTATTTTATGTAAAATATTTATATCAGAGTAATTTTTCCATACACTTACTAAATTTATGCAATCTGAAACGTATTCCATTATAACTTGCCGCGAATAGTTTTTAAGAATAAAAATATCTAGCATATCAACCAAGAACAGTGCCCGATTAAAATAATCCATTAAAAAAATTAGCTAAAAAATGACCTATAGTTCTGAAACAAAATCAAAAATGAAAACAATTTCGCGCTGCACAACTAAAACAACATAGATGTTGCCAGATATTACTTACAATAAATATAGTAGAAAGAGGATATCATTCACAGAGGTGGTACCTCTAGCCACATTTTTAACTGTAAAATATTATGCGACTAGAATTTGAAAATCTCTAGCGAAAGAATGAAATCACTCATGGATATACTATTTTCAGCATCTACCCTAAATCTACGTTTATCTGAATAAAATCAACCGTGAAAGAAGTCATATACTATGATGAATGATGTAAGAAATACAATGTTCGCTAACTTCATCTGACAATTTTAAGACGACAAACAAAAGGGAGGGAACTTTAAGATTTTAATAGATCAATGTGTTGAGTAAATTATCAAATTTATGATTTATTATATTCCAATAATTAATAATGTTACTTTATAGTAACAGATTCATTGCGTGAGAAAATTGCCATTCATTCTATGAGAAAATCGTCTAACAAATGCTATCAGTGTGACAGATTATAAAAGAGACTTTTAAATATGGTCTAATGGGAATAGCACAAATAACAGAAATCGACGAAAACCTTTTCACAGAGCGCAAAAAAAGTATATATTACACATTTTGGATGGAAATATAATCAGCTGAATATGACTGACAAAGAATAATAGATTACAGTAATCACCCGAGGAAAGTTTGTACTCATCGGATTCTAAATAGAACGTCCGGTAAAGGCCTAAAAATAGCAAAAATCGGCGAAAACATTTTCACAAAGCGCAAAAACGAAACGGATTGAATACCGATTGTTTATTAAATAAAGATGCGTCAGTTCAGAGGAATGATTGGCAGGACTTTGGCGAAATTAGCTTTCATGATCGACGGGATAGTACGTAAGTACCGTATTTATTATTTATGTTACACATTTTTTAAAACAGCAGTTTTTAAAATTTAGCTTGATAAGCCTGACAGGCCTAACAGTTTGTCTACATGCAGATATGACATGCTGATCCATTTTAAGCAGTATGAAAGACTGATCGCTAACGGTTCATAAGTTTGGCCAGGAAGCGAGAGCTTAAAAAATTCAAATAATTCAAAAGCAGCATTTTTTATTTCTAATTCCTTAAGCTATTCTGTTAGATTTAATTTTAATATATAAATAGAAACACTAAATTAACCCGAAATAAATCTGTTAATCATCCAAGCAAAGAACTATTAAAAAGCTGAATTTTTTTAAGACAATTTTTTTTCGAGTGCTCTGTGATTCAGATGAAAAGTACGCTATACATGCCACAAAATTACAAAGATTTTTGTTGATACTTCTGATGCACTTGTGATTATTGAATAAAAACGCCTTGGTTCAAGGATAGGTCCCCTTGAATTATTGCATAAACAGCCTTCATTCATCGGTGGTTAAGACTGTGAGATATTTTAAAACGCCTGTGAATCGTCAGAGTATTTTATTTCTAGTGTGCATCAAGTAAATTAACTTACGCATTTTTCCTATTTCTGCTCACTTTATTTAATTCTGATGAGGAGGTAAATGGTTTTGAACCATAGGCACTCCGTAATACAAAATCATTGGCATTGGCAGTATTTTATTTATTAGAAAAACTGCGACTTATTAAACAAAGTTACAATCGAAACATTTAGTATTTTTCCATTTTCTTGCCGGGGCTAAAAGATCCCGATGAAAAGCATAACACAAGTAAATAGAATTTAATTTTGATGCTTTTTTGTAATAAAAAAATACATTTGTTCAAAAAATATTCTATATATAGCAGTGTTCATAATTTGTATAAAGAATGTTAAAAACATTGTATATTAAGAAATCATTAAACAGTGAAAGTTCATAACCTACAAAATCTGACACCTGTTCTAGTTTTATACCAATCAGCAATAATCTGCAGGCTGATCCTTAAGGTGATTTCGTTAAACATCTTATTTCAGTGAATAATTAATGCTTCACAATCTACAGATGCAACTCTGCTTCCATTAAAAATACACAGTGATTGACGCAGTGATTGATATGAGAAAAACAGGAGCTTATGGTATAAGTCAATGTTGAGATGCATAACAACTATAAATGTTGGAAACGTGTGTTAAGTTCCGTGTGTAAAACTGCCTCTGCTGCCTGAATGCTAGGCAAATGAATATAATATGGAGGTAACAGTGATGGATGACACGAAAGTTAGATTTATGCCATATGGAAAACTTGTCGCTAGAATTAAGGTATCTTTAATAAGTCACGTATCTAAGTTACAAGTTTATTGCATGCCCATATTTAAATTACGACAGAGTGAAAATAAGACTCATATGCAACAAATTTTACATAAAAGAGATGAGAAGCAAACCAAGTCTCATGAATTCCATGAAAAGCAAGGAGGAGGTTATTCAGAATACATGTAAATGGATCTAATTCATAAACTCATCTCATGGTGCATATTACTCCGTTCCCCTGAAAAACAAACACAGAAATTTATCGTTGTCTGTTTTATCTTAATCGAAACTGTAGAGCCTATGCACATATTTGAAGGAATTTACTACAGCATTCCCTGCTAATAAAGCAAAAAAAAAAAAAAAAAAAAA
>KK112167.1:880299-891119 GCA_000611955.2 Stegodyphus mimosarum
AAAAAAAAAAAAAAAAAAAACTTTCGATATAATGGTGGCCACGGATCCGACTGTAAGTAAAAGTAATGTAAAGTATTGAAAAAGTAATGTAAAAGGGGACATATTATAATGTTATATTTGAAATCAGACAACAATAGCACTGCAACATTTTTAATTGCAGAAGAAGAGTTCTTTAGCAATGTTAGTATAATTAATCACTATGATTAAAAGACATTGATCATTAATTTTTCCTACTAAAACATCTGTAATTATATATAGTTTTTCTACATTTTAAAGATCTGATTCCATTGTATGATTTTCTTTCAACTATGTTTACTATCCTGTCAGCCCAAAATCTGATGGCCAGCTGACGGCGTCAAAATTTACAGTGAAGAGGTAATAAGTATCTGCAACATAAAATTATCTCAATAATTGATTCAAACTTTAAATCTGCATTCACAAACATTATTCTCAAATCAAGAGAAAGTACTACTAATACGTTTTCAAAAATCCCGAGAAAAGGCAGCTTAGAAAAAAAGCAAATGATTTTGGGAAAGTTAATCCTGTTGCTTGGAATAATTGTATAAATCTTTCTTTTATACCAAAGCAATGGCATAAAGTGAAAAATGGCAGTGGGTTTTGAAAGGTGAAATGTTGAGCTCTAGCTGAGATCAAGGAAGAAGAAAAATCCATGGATGCTAAAGTTATTTACTGCTTGAAGGTTTTGAAAAGGAAACCTCATTCAGTTGGCACAGGGCACTGATATTGAGCAAAAAGAAATACTCAAAGAGTTTCTAATGATTGCGATGAAATTTTCAACTCTTTTGCAGGTTATAGTAGTATAAGAAGATTATTGGCAGTTGCAGCGATTGAAAATCACTGTCTAGAGTAATTTGATAACAGAACTTCCTTAATGATAAATTTGAGAAAGAAATATTTATATGCCAACTGAAAAGCTTCGATGAGAGCATATCATCGAAGCTTTCCAGTTTCAAAAAATCCTAATGTCACGAGTCATTAGGATTTTTTGAAGCAGAGACTATGAAAAATGAGCTATGCCCTCGCCAGAACTCGAACCTCTCGAATACACGCCGAGTGTGCTGACCATTACACCACGAAGGCATACTAACAAGGCGGGAGAAATACCTTATATAGTCCCCCTTTAAAGGGCGAATGGGGATTAGGGGACCTTATCGCCAAATCCTGGTGGTGGAGAATCATCATCCACCACCTTTTTTAGTTAGGGTGCACTGTAGAGTCATTAGGTTATTTCGAGACAAGGGACATGAAAAATGAGCAATGCCCTCGCCGGGACTCGAAACTCGGACTTCTCGAATACGCGCCGATGCTACCTCTCGAATGCGATCGATACATCTTTTTTTATGGTACCTGCAGAGCTGGATTAAGACTTTTAGAGTCTCTAAGCACTCAAAAGATTTTGGTGACTTACATGTATGTATGACAGTTTTTTCCCGATTCCTTCTCAGTAGAAATTTTTGTGGTGCCTTTTTTTTCCGACTCCCTAAGCACCTTTTTTGATTCCCGTTTTTCTTAAGGTACGCGTTCATTTTGCTTCATGGTTAATCGAATTCAGAATGCCTGATAACCAGAAATTTATTGTAATTATTTACGCGGATGACGGTTAAATTGTTGGAATGAAATAATATAAGGATCACGAATTTCTTTTCCAAAATTTAGGATAATTTTCTTTGTTCAATATACACTCTTAGACAAAAAAAAAAAAAAAAAAAAAAAAAAAAAAAAACCGAGAAGTTATAAAGCAAACTGGACATAAATTGATATGCATACTGGTTTCGAAGGAAAATGCAGAATTTTACATTTTGGCTGCTAATGAATGAACGGTTGTCGCTACAGCGTAACTGGCAGGTTATTTAAGAGGAAAAATTACGATTCCAGTTCATAAATTCTACACGAATTTCATTCCGTGTACACTGGTAGGCAGTAACTGTGCCTTGCATACAGGTGCGCGAACGATATGCACAGATGTCAGAATTTGAAAGAGGTCGTGCAGTTGGGCTCAAAGAAGCCGGTTGGTCTTTTCGGCGAATAGCTCGACATTTGAGCAGGAGCGATGCCACTATTAGACGATGTTGGCAGGAATGGGTGGACCATGGTCGCACATAGCGTCAAGAAGGAAGCGGTAGGCCTAGAGAAACGACAGAACGTGAAGAAAGAGCAATCGTCAGAGCGGCACTCACAGCCCCAAATGCATCATTATCATCGATTGTACGTGCAACTAGTGCTTCAGTGACAGCAAGGACCATTCATACACGGCTCACAGAAAGGGGTCTGAGGTCACGGTGCCCCTTGCGCCGACTACCATTGACCTCTGTACAACGTCAAGCCCGTTTGCAGTGGTGTCGGGCTCATTCGCACTGGAATGTCACTACTGGAGTAGAATAGTCCCGCTTTGAACTGAGCCCCGATGACCAGCGAAGGCGAGTCTGGAGACGCCCCGGACAGCGTTGTGATATCAACCTGACTGTTTTCCCGCAGACAGGCCGACAACCATGAGTGACGGTCAGGGGTGCCATTTCATTTCATAGTAGGATTCCTTTGGTTGTCATCCGTCGCAACTTTACAGCACTGCGGTAGGTCGACGAAGTTCTAAGGCCCATTGTGTTGCCCTTCATGTCACGCCACCCTGGGCTTACATTTCAGCAAGATAATGCCCGCTCCCACACTTCACATGTTTCTACTGCTTGCCTTAGTGCTTGCCGAACATTATCTTGGCCAGCAAGATCGCCAGATCTCTCTCCTGTTGAGCACTTTTGGAGCATTATGGGCAAGGCCCTCCAACTAGCTCGGGACGTTGACGATCTAAAGCGTCAGTTGGACAGAATTTGGCACGATATCCCTCAGGAGGACATCCGCAACCTCTATCAATCGATGCCAAGCCGAATAACTGCTTGCACAAGGGCCAGAGGTGGAGAAACGCAATACTGACTTTTTCACTTTGTGAAGCTCTGTCATCCAATTTTTCTTAAACTGTAATCATCTATTTTTCTGTACATGTACATCACTTCTACCGATTTTCGTTCCATTCGGATAACTCCTTCTTGGTGGATTCTTGGCGTCGTTTTTTTTTTTTGTTTTTTTTGTTTTTTTGTCTAAGAGTGCATAAATTTTTTAAAGCTGCAGATCTATTGGAAAGAAAGAGAAGATATTTTCAAATATGAGCAAGTTTATATCCCCACCAAAAAGATTCTAAATTAGTTTGATATATCCGATATTAATCAGAATTTCATATGATTCGAATGAATATAACAATGATATTTTCCTTAAAAAAGAAACGAAGTTCCGTATTTTGGGGATAATTTAATGCATTTAAAGAAGGCGAAACATTCTTTTAAGTTTCATGCGTACTAGAAAGTTGAAAAATATTAGAGAAGCCTAGTGAGCAATTAATAATGCGTGGTCTCTTTCATTAAGGAAAATGAGAATCGAATTTTGTAGTTATTCATTGATACTGATTTTATCAGAGATATTAATCAGCTACTGAAATTATCGCAAGTTGCGGAAGTGGAATTGTAACTTAGGTCGTCATCAATCAATTATCAGCAGTTGAAGTCGAAAATGTTGCTGCTAATACAGGTGTAAAGTAATTAATATGGTTAAAAGAAATTATTGGGCACATTAATTGATTATCAGTGTACTATATTAAGAATGCCCTAAAATTTCTGAATAACTCAGAATTTTATGAATGATCAAAGCATATTAAAGTACATTATTAACTCACGAGAATACTTCGAATCACGTTATTATCTTTTTAAATTACGTTCTGATGAAGATACGGCATATTAGTAAAATGCATATTGTTGGTAACTGGAATAGTTATCAGAAATACGTTTTGAAACGTGGCAAACTATTGTTGATTTAAAACCTAAATTAGAAACAAGAGTTAAAGAGAAATAAACTTTTAATATCGTCTCCTCTTTAAGATTTCATTACTCATTTGACTAAGAAGTATAAATTTCCTGATTTTTCTGCAAAATTACTTCTAAACTGTTCTTTAGTGAACTTCTTAGTTCTTTGAAGTTTTGGTGCAATAAACGGTTACATTTCGATTTAAATATGAATGCTTTTTAATGAAAATGACTTAATGTTAATCAAATACTTTTAAACATATAAATTATCTATCTATGAAATTAAAACTAAATATTCTTGAGTGAATTTATGTAGCGTATTACTTTCATAGCTTCTTTTCCATATTCTATTAATGAAGTACAAATTGTACAAAATGAGATTTAAAGTACAAAATGAAGTTTCGATAGTATTAAAGTGCTCAAACCACAGACCCGGTACCCCCACTGTAAAGGTGGCAAGTGGACTTTCCACAATTTTTGCCTTTAGCTAGGAACATACCTGGTTTTCCCAAAGTGAAAGTAAATTCCACCAGACAAGATACTTAAGATGCCACATATTTTCTGCGAAACATACCACGAAAAAATACTGAGGTTATCCAAACTGGTTTTCGTAACAGTTGGCAATTTTGATCTTATTTTGGGATTGGAAAACTCAGCAGAACGAAAGGGATTGGTAAAAAATGAACTTAATCTAGCTTTTCAAAACTCTTATTATTTGCAGACATATCTCGTATTAAGGAGAATCAGATGTGCTGTTTCCTAATTAATTATGAATGTATTGATTAACATTTGAATTACTTCGCAGAATTCAGCATTAGAAGGAACGTAGCTTTCCTTAGTAAATAAAATACAGGGTAAAAATTTCTAAATGTCAGACGATTCAAATTTTTCACTTACTTTTGTCCTGTGTTATATTTATGATACATCAAATAAATGTCACGGGCGATGAGTGAATAAACCTCTGCTCTTTGCGTTTTACCTGGTTTTGATTTCTGGTAAATATGTGATAAATGAATATAAGTATTAAAATTGCATGCAGTTTTCTAATTAATTTCGAGAGTCGAGAAGAGAGCTCATGGTTATTATCTTATAGAATCCTAGTTGCTTCTGCTTCGAATTCTCTTTCCTCCAAAATGTTTTCCTAAATTTTTTTTCGATATCAACCGAAACCTCTTCTGTGGCAACTGTGCTTATTTCCATCCTTATAAGCTTATGTTTCTTTATTTTATTACATGTGTTAAATGCCAGACAATTTTAAGGAAATTCTCAACGATAAATTCCTCTCTTTAAAAGAACGTTACAAATTCCCTGCTAGGAAGCGCTTAAACGGTTAAGAATGTATGGGGGCAGAAACAACTTCAAGTAAAATAATAAAGAGGGTATTTATAAAAATTATCAATTAGATAGATTATAAATTATATCGATTACATATATTATTAGTTATATTAATTATGTGAATTATAAGTTATAAATATTATTAATACCATAAAAATAAAGTAAAGAAATACTACTGAAAGAATATTTCTTTTGAAGTGAATAAAAAAAAATACTGTTCTTCTTATGTCGCGGGAGATAGCAACATCTGGCAGAAATAGCAACGTGCCAGTCTTCGTGGGTGATGAATACCCACATAGTATCGCATAACATTACTCTAAAAACAGCAAAACTAGGCTATAAATCTGTCTGACGTTTAATAATTCTCACCAAACATTTAATCGATAGTTGAAAGGATTCTAATACTTTCACACAACGACCTTCCGAAAAAGAAAGAGGAACAATCTACTGAAACATTATGAGACATAAAATGCAGTGGAAAGCATATTGTTTCAAATTTTTATTCTCAATAAATAAACAAAACAAGCGGCAGAGTTTAAACGATTGGATCTTCTGAGAGCTATTTCAGCTGCTTCTTAAAATGATAAACAAGTCAGTAAAATGCTGTTACAAAGCATTCCTTGTACTTTTAATAGAATTCAAAGAATTTTCAATCTGATTAGAAAAAAAGCCCATTGTTTCACAAAGGCTAAAAAAAGTAAAAGTGGGTTTTTAAAAGGTTAACTAGTTTGGGAGTTGTTAAAACAGACTTTTTTTGTTTCTTTTCATCGCTTCCTTACAGGAAGGACTGCCACCTCGTTCATCAAAGCGAATCAAAAGCGTTTTAAAGGTCACTCATACTCCCGCATCTATTGTTCTTAGAGGTCACGGTCTTACTTTCTGAATCACTAAATGTTTCCTAGCATTGTCCATTTGTGTAGCTTGTTGACATTATCATAGTACTACAAGTTGTAAGCATTTTCTACCTGAGTAAATTCTTCTGGGAAAGCTAATTAAATTTATTTATTTATTTTCTGTAGATTTGTGCTCAGTTTTATCGGTGACCAGACAAAAGCCCACTGGACGAAAGCGCACGCGACAAAAGCCCACAAAAAAAGCACACTGTGATAATTGCCCACGCGACAAATGCCCACAACGACGAAAGCACACATTGACAAAAGCCCACATTGATAAAAGCCCACATTGATAAAAGCCCACACTGATATAAGCCCACACTGATATAAGCCCACCATGATAAAAGCCCTCACTGACAAAAACCCACAATGATGTATACGCTACGTTCAAGTTAATACTTTTTGCATTTTTTCTTTTTTTTTTTTTAGTTACACAAAGCAGATTCATGAAAAATATAAAACAAAAATTGAATTAATTAATTTAAATTCGTAACAAATAATTGAACGATAAATAAAAGTAGCGGATACATTTTATTTTGGCTGAATTAAAACACTCTATGTATATCAAAAAGAAAATCAATCACAATAAAATTAATGTAACTTTCTATTATATTTACGCGACAAAGGTAAATGTCCCTCGTATAAATCCAATAAAGGGAGGTGAAAGGGATTACTGGTCATCCTACTAATTTTAATTCTGCAAAATTATAAGGAGTACAAAATGCATATAAATTTTCATCATGTACAGAGAATAATTTATGAATAATTTAACAGTTCAGGAAAATTTTATATATAATTCAGAAAATTTAATCTCTACATATAATAAAAGAAAGACTCTGTGTGTCTGTGTGTGCTTTTCGTTCGTGCTGCACGTAAGTTAATAGACCCAGGGCTACGAAATTTGGTACATAGGTGCATCTAGACAACAGCCAGTGCACCTCGAACCGATTTTTTCAAAATTCGAAAGAGATTTTTTTTTAATTTTAAGTTTTCTGATGAACTCGTATCATTTTGAGACATAAAGGGTACAGGAAAGCGAGATTTTACTATAGACATTCCATTTTCACATCGTCGTGAAAAGTAGATGCTTAGCTAGTATATGAATTTAAAATAAATTTCAATTTATATTTGTATTTCAATAAATAGATTAAATACGAATTTATTTACCAAAGCAAGCTTAATATGTTTTCAGTTGTTTTTTTTAAGTTTATTTTTAAAATGTTCTGTTTATTTTCCTTGATTTTTGGGCACGTTCAACTTTAATCTTTCCGACTCCTTTTACAAAAAGAATTTTGTAATAATAATATTTTTAAAAGTTTTTATATAAAGCTTCCGAATACACTTCTCACATCTCACATCTTTTAAAATGTGGTTTTGGCAACAGTTTTCATCCTGATTTTTGCTGATAGATTTTTGATGAAATAGCATCATTTTTAATAGTTTCATTTTTTTAGGAATGTGGTTTTGGCAACAGTTTTCATTCAATGCTTCATATACTGGACTGCGGACTGTACTTTCCTTTTCAGAATTTTTTGTGTTTCTTTCATGTTATTTATTGCTTATTTCACTGTTTTTAAGATACTGAAAAGTTTAGCATGATGTTTTGTTTTCTACTGGAAGTTGGTTAATTTATTTATTAGGATAATTAATATTTGTGTTAAGGTTATTGCTTATTTCATTGTAATTTTTATAGCGGCTACAAATAATAAATTTAATATGGAGAACTAAAGCCGAACATTCTATTTCGATAAAAGTATCCTATTCTATTATAATAAGGAATACATTTGTGTAAGCTATCAGAAATATTGTTTTAATAGTGAATTAAGAGCACGGTTTCAAATAAAGGCCGTTCTCACCGGGACTCTGAACTCTGACTCTCACCGGGTCACTGAACTACCAGTGTTCAGTGATTAATACCACTCGGCCGCTGGTGGGCGCAGTTTTCATTGTGCTTCATTACATAAAATTCTCTTTAGCTATGTTAAAAACCGAAAAGGAAAAAATAAAATTCAAGTGTTTTTCAATTAAGAAGTTAGTACATTTACTAAATTCAACAGAGGTCAATTTAATGGATAGCTGAAGTAAATATGTTGCAACTTATGTAAAAGTACAATTTTTTAATACAACAGAAGAGGAATATAACATACGTATGAAACACATAATTTATGACATTTGAAACATATAATTTTAAATAAATCATACTTCATAATGCGAAGAGTCAAAACTTGTATGGTTTTTTTTATTTATGCATAGTTATATATTTTTGTAAACTTTTAGATACTTATCTTTTTATATTGTTTTGTTTCATAATATTGAAGTAAAAGGTTGCTCTCACTGTAGGTTTGCCAATCTACGCAAATATTTCAGTTTATCTTCTTCTTGCTCATATCCTCTAACAGAAGTCGCAACCAAATCATGAAGTTGCTCATATCTTCTTTTTTTTATTTCTAAACGACCTGCTTGTGCATTGAAAAGTAATAATCTCTGACAAGCAGTCCATCAAACAAAAACCATATACTTGGATGACTGCAATGAAACAATGGATTTAAAGAATTATGGAAACCTTCACAACAATTTGTAGTCTTTGGTGATCGCTCAAGAGCTGCCTCATAGTGGTTCCATAACCTCATTGGAAATTGGGGTTCTCTGCCTGCTGCACCTTCAATATACGTTGTAAAAAAGTACGTCAGCACTTCATTATAACTTTCTTCGTCCGGAAACGTAGTTGAAAGGTGGTCAAAGATAACTCTCACGTCACTGATTGGAACGAAGGCTAATGCAGCAAGAGACTTTAATTTCAGTTTTATATTTACGTCAGTCTCATACGGAATTCTTAAACCAACGTTACTAATTTTTCTTATCAGACTTTGACACAAATGGAAATAGCAGCCTTTCACCTCAGCCTCAGGGAAAGCAATCTTCGCTGCATTAATGTCAGCTTTCTCAAAGTCAAGAAGTACTTTTTGAGGCATCATGTTTGGAAGCAAAACCTTTATTATCTCAAACATGGTAAATGTGGTACTCACAATAAATAATAAAATAACACAATAAATACTCACAATAAATAATGTTTACCACATTTAAATGTGGTAAACATTATTTATTTTGAGTATGCCAGAATGAGTAAACCAGTATGGTCATTAACGCTGAACTGTAAGCTGGAAAAAATTAGTTGTACTGTAAACAAATCCATCCCCGGGAGGCTGAGAAAAGAAGTTGTGCAAATTCATTTTCTAGGAAACTATCATTTTTAGCATAGTAATTCGAAGATGAATTCTAAGCGCCACATGCTGGAGGTTGCAGGCATATGTAAACTTTCATACAAGTTTATAGCTTTTGTCTGCAAAGTCACATTGAGAAATGAAATAAAAATAACACAGATAAAAATAAAAATCTCTCTTCGAACGAAAGAAATTTTTGATAATGGAGATTAAGGATTTCTTTCATACATTTCTTGAAATAGACATCTAATTTGATTTTAAATAATAACAATTAAATAAAGGGAATGCTACTTTTAGTCAGCATACCTCAGTCCAAGAAGTTACTACTTGAAGGCATTTTAATTCATGCACGAAGAGAGAATTAACATATTCCATCCTAGGTGTAAAATAATTTTTTCTGCTCTTTGAGTAAATACCATTTCGCCAAATTTTTTACTAATGAAACATAATTATATTTATTTTCAGCCATATTACGTTCAAAATTGCATGTGAAGAATTTTATAATGATATTTTTCATTTTCACTTAAATGTACCAAAGTGAAATAAATAAATAAATAATAAAATGCATATTCATATTTATCATGGAAAATATTATAGCTAATCACGTAATCAAAAAGCAGAAAGTTTGTTTTCTTTCTAATAAAATAGACAAAACAGTAGTGATAAAATATGCAAACAGATATATTTCTGAGACATTAAAATTTAGATCTGAATACTCCGTTTACTATTATTACAAGTATAAATACACTTTATTGTGATAAAAAACATGTATCCTTTTGATTATGCGGGCTTTTACCATTGTGGGCTTTTATCATGGTGGGCTTATATCAGTGTGGGCTTTTAGCAATGTGGGCTTTTATCTGCGTGGGCTTTTGTCAATGTGCGCTTTCGTCGTTGTGGGCATTTGTCGCGTGGGCAATTATCACAGTGGGCTTTTTTTTGTGGGCTTTTGTCGCGTGCGCTTTCGTCCAGTGGGCTTTTGTCAGGGAACCAGTTTTATCATTTAGTGGATGGCCTTTGTGTCAATAGCAAAAATTAAACAGGTAATCAGTTAGCAGAAAACAGTTATCACATCAACATCAGAGTGAGGAAACTGGAATTACCATCAAAAGTGAAACTGGTTGCCTTGCTTTTGAAAAGTTTATTACCACGGTAAGATTTCCCCGTCTTCATAGCGGCTGCGATTCAGGAATTCATTTGAAACAAAGAAGGAAAAATAATGTTGACTGCAATATCTGCCTACCCCTGCGGTGCATCCTATTAACGTTCTCGATGATGAGATAGCTAAATATCGGCCATTTCCGACCAATGGACATTGGCGTGGACACTGGAGGCATTATTCGAGATTTTTGGTTGCTTTGAACAAAATGTTATTAGATTTAATTGCAATAAACATTTGTTTCCTTTACTTAAAAGATATAAAAGCCCTGTGATGAGCAAAAATTAAGATGCAATTTTTTGCTCATGCCAGTAGTACAATTTTGGCAATTGTTCTTAAGCTCAAG